>SKCR01026295.1:0-237317 GCA_019454045.1 Zanthoxylum bungeanum | reverse complement strand
TGTCCGAACGGAGAAACCGAACCTTTTTAGACAAGGTAAGGTCTATGATGAGTCGCACTGAACTACCTATTTCCTTCTGGGGATATGCATTAAACAGTGCAATACTTATTTTGAATAAGGTTCCGTCAAAGTCTGTTCAACAGACTCCGTATGAGATATGGACAGGAAAGAAACCGGGTTTCTCATTCCTGAAGATTTGAGGATGCTGGACATACGTCAAACATTTGAAAGGTACCAAACTTGAACCCAAATCAGATAAATGCCTATTTGTAGGATATCCTAGGGAAACCAAAGGATATTACTTCTATCACCTACAAGAGAACAAAGTATTTGTTGCTCTACATGCGGTTTTCCTTGAGAAGGAATTCCTAAATGCAGTGGTTAGTGGGAGGAAAGTAGAACTCGATGAAAATCGAAATGATACTGTTCCTGGCATAGAATCCTTAACGGAACATGAACAGTCTATCCAGGATGAGACTGTACCATAATCTTCGATTACACAAGGACCGCGTAGGTCGGAGAGAGTCAGGAAACAACCTGAGAGGTATGGGTTTCTGATCTCACCTCATGTAGATATTAATCTCATTGAGGATAACGAACCGGCTACGTATGAAGAAGCGATATAAGATATCGATTCCGCTTTATGGTAAGAGACCATGAAGTCCAAAATGGATTCCATGTACACCAACCAAGTTTGGACACTGGTTGATGCACCAGAAGGCGTAAAGCCTATTGGATGTAAATGGGTCTTCAAGAAGAAGACCGACATGGATGGTAACGTATAAACGTACAAAGCTAGGCTTATAGCGAAGGGGTATCGTCAATTACGACAAAACTTTCTCACCCGTTGCCATGATTAAATCCATTCGGATAATGCTTGCTATAGCTGCATATTTTGATTACGAGATATGACAGATGGACGTCAAAATCGCTTTCCTTAACGGAAACCTTTTGGAGGATGTTTATATGCAACAACCTGATGGTTTTGTCGTGCCGCGAATTACAAACAAGGTTTGTAAGTTAAATCGATCCATTTATGGATTGAAGCAAGCATCGCGTTCTTGGAACCAACGCTTTGATGAGATCATAAAAGAATATGATTTCGTTCAAAACGATGATGATCCTTGTGTATATAAGAAGGTTAGTGGGAGAGCACTGACATTCATTGTCCTTTACGTTGATGATGTATTGCTTATTGGCAATGACATTCCCATGTTAACATCGGTGAAAGCTTGGATTTCATTGAAATTCTCCATGAAAGATCTTGGAGAAGCAACCTTTATTCTAGGAATAAAGATCTACCGGGATAGATCTAGAAAGCTGCTTGGACTCTCCTAGAGTACATACATTGACAAAGTGTTGAAGAGATTCAACATGGATAAGTCCAAGAGGGGACTGTTGCTAGTGTCACATGGCGTCACTCTATCTAAGGACATGTGTCCTACAACTCAAGATGAGAGAGACAACATGAGTCATATACCGTTCGCCTCGGCATTCGGATTGATCATGTATGCCATGATATGTACGTGACCTAATGTCTCATATCCTTTGAGCATGTGTAGTCGCTATCAGGCCGATCCAGGTGAAGATCATTGGATGGCGGTTAAGAATATCCTTAAATATCTTAGACGAACTAATGATGCTTTTTTAATCTATGGAGATGGAGAACTTGAGGTAACTAGGTATACCGATGCAAGTTTCCAAACCGATAAAGACGACTGTAAGTCACAATCCGGGTACATATTTTGTTTGAATAACGGAGCAGTGAGCTGGAAATATTCCAAGCAAGAGACTGTTGCCGATTAATAATAGAAGCGGAGTATATTGCTGCAGCTGAAGTAACAAAGGAGGCAGTTTGGATCCCAAAATTCCTAATTGGATTAGGAGTAGTTTCGTTAGCAGTTGAGCCTGTTCCACTGTATTGTGACAATAACGGGGCTATAGCGCAGGCTAAGGAACCGCGGTCTCATCAACGATCCAAGCATGTTCTTCGATGTTTCCATCTGATTCGTGAGATCATACATCGTGGCGATGTGAAGATCGAGAAGGTCGCATCAGAGGACAACATTGCAGATCCGCTAACGAAAGCCATTCCTCAGCAAAAGTTTGAGCGACATGTACATAGTTCAGGTGTTAGATGCCTGAGTGACTGGCTATAAGCCAAGTGGGAGATTGTTGGACAATTATGACCCATAGCGTCACTATTTGTAAAAGACATTGTGTTTTTGTACAAATTAATTATGTAGCAATGGAAATTGCCTTTTATCATTTCGTAATTAGATTACTTAAATGTGTGAATGATGAAAGTCCTTATGATTAGTTTCGGATTGATAAGATATGAGACAGTATCAATCCATAAAGGTTTAATCATTAAATATCCCTAGTCGTAGTATTATCGAGACTGGACATTGATAATGCGGAATAGACTAGCATTGCACTTGTGCGTGTTATGGAAGTGTAACAACATAATTCTCATGTATTTAAGTATTGGATACTTATGCAAGTGTGATAGGAGGTTGTGTTTTACCGATGGTATGGAAAACAGCTTCGCTCTGGATAGACCCCGCGGAATCCTATTGGTAGTATGACTATGTGTCTATGGGAATCCGCATCAGGGTAGGTGTATTTGGTCTTAACCTGAGACTTACATCGCTAGTACTTGGGACAATCAATACCTTTTGGTTTTGGTCGTCCAGGACTTTAACAGGTTCTGTGTACGCCTTTTTTGGGTTTATTGAGAATCATAGTGTATTGGATGTGATGTCAAGACGGAAGTATCACTTCAGTCATATGGAGATGATGATCACGCAGGGATACAGAACTCGTTCTCTAAGGGTTGCAACCATCGGGATAATATGACTATGTCATGATTATCCGATAATAAAGAGACTAGTTGCTAGTGATCCGATATATGCTTCGTACGGGGCAGACACTATTCCAGCCCCATGCCTTGCATGTGACATCCGATACTGGATCGCAATACGCAATACTACGTATACTACGCCTAATATAGATCGTATATTCCATTAAGAATATTTCTGGAGAATTAGCTAGGCATGGCGCTTTGCTAGAAGCCAACCTTGTCTCGTAAATCGGTAAAAACGTAGTACTTCGTACGTACGTGTTCGGATAGTCCGACGACCGGATTTACTGCCAACATATCCAGGGATCTCTTGGGTCACTTCCCGAAGATTCACCGATGACGTATGATTCGAGCTTAATTAATCTGGGATTAATTGCGGAGAGACTTTATCTTGGATAAAGTACTATTTGAAGATAGAGAAAGATTAATTTTGAATTAATCGATAAAATAATATATTTGATATATTAAACGAAATTAGACTTCGACGCGGAATTAAAATTAGATTTTAATTCGGGCAAATGAGTTAATTTAGAATTAATTCGTTAGCGACATGAATAGTAATTTTGTTAGGCATAATTATTTAATTAAATTCGATTTAATTACGTCGCAACGGAAGTTCGTCAATTCGGAATTAGCGAACCCGAGCCCGGGAGTGTTTGCGGGCCCACTCGCATTTGGAATCGAGTGGGGCCCACATGTCACATCACATGTCACATCACTTTTCACTTTAAAGTTGCTTTTTGGTGATGGGTTTTGGTGAAGTTGGTGGATGCTTGATTTACACTCCAAAGTCATGCCTTGAATGACTTTTACCAAACCAATATTTGGTATATCCATTAATTGATTTTTGAAATCAATTACACAAGCCTTATCATTCTCTCTCATTGCCGAAACAAGTAGCAAGAAAACTCTCCCAATTTTCTTCTTCATTTCACCGAAAATTGAAGGAAGAAATAGATAAATTTTGTTGCAAAATTTTTCAAAGGGCTAACACTCATCAAAGAATCATATCAAGGTGTTAGGGAAACCAACTTGAGAGCTTGGAATCACAAAACAAAGCTTGGAGCTTGGAGGGACCCATTGGCTGAATACACAAAGTGATCTAGGAGTTCATTTTGCTTCTCAACACATCTCAAAATCGATCATTGTAAGTGTGTTTCCGCCACTCTTCTTTGTATATTAATTCACATTTCTATGCTTATTTTAATCTTGGGACTAAACCTAGAAACCCAACACAATTGAGGGTGTACATCATGCTGACATCCTCATTGGGTCATGATCTCTTCTAGGCACTACCTCGGGTCATACATGACCTCCTCGGGTCGGGTTAATCGAACACCTCAGGGTGTTTGAGCAACTCTAGGTATTTGAGTCTCGTTGGGATTGTGTGTGCCAAAAACTACCATCAACATCATTCTCATAGTTCTCGGTGTTAACCAAGTTGGCAAGTTGACATCGAGAACTCAAAGTTGAATCTTTCAGGTCATCGAGGGAATGATCTCCCCAAAACATGAGCAAATAGCGGGTCTTGGGGGAATGACCCATCCGCAAGACATGAGCAAATAGCGAGCCTAGGGGGAATGACCCCTCCCCAAGACATGAACAAACAATGGGTCCTGGGGAAATAATCCATCCCCAAGACATGAGCAAATAACGGGTCTTGGGGAAAAGACCCCTCCCCAAGACATGAGGAAAAACGGGCTTTGGGGGGAAATCATCCTACTCTTAAGCACTAAGAAACTGTTGATTATGAATGAAGACTCATGCCCCGTGTCAGGCATCCTAAAGCTCTGAAGGATAATTTCCTACTCTGTGCTGGTGCAACGTCCCGGGGAATACATTTCCTACCTCGGGTTAACACAAATCACAAAGTCCTGAGGGATAAGATTTCAACCTCATGCTACCATATACCTCAAACGCCATGAGGGAATTTTCCCGGACAACTCGCCATCGAAAACGTAAATTTATTTGGCTCTAGGAATTCGTACGATAAAATAGAGAACAATTGAAAAATAAAGAGCGAGACAAAGATTTTCATGGTTCGGAAATAGGTGCCTACGTCCACTGGAGGGAAGAGTAATTCTCATTATGCTCAAAGAATTTACATGCATGGAAAAAATAAAGAAGAAGATCCAGCCCAAGCCCCTGCCAAAGAAGATGAAGCAGATCCAAAAATTCCTCCTCATAACTTTGTTTTCTCCTCTTTTTATAGGTCTTCAAGTTTTTGAAGATGAGATCATGCTATGTCATTTGGTCATCATTACACTTTTTTTTCATTAATATCTACCGCCTCTTACTGTCACTTGCCTCTTAAAATATCTAAGATATTTGAACCACTTGTTACTTACTTTATAAGTGGAGGTTTCCTTTTGGAGTTTTGATTCTAAGGTCATTATCATTCTGTGGGAACACAAACTGGGCGACGCATGCTGTTCCGGGCTCGCGGCTCGATTGGGAGTACGGAGTAGCCCGCGGGGGACTAAACCAGAGAATAATGGAGTCGCCACCCGGTGTGAACTGGGACAAAGATTTAAGGCCGCACTCACCCCTCGCAAGGGAAGACCTCAAACCGTTGGGTTCGGAATGGTCCCTTACTTATGCCACTTGTAATAAAATGATTTGTAAAATAATCTAACCAAACCTAAGCAACATATTTCCAAGGATGATTTACCTCTATGTTCGCATGCATACATCAACAAGTTCATCTAAATTTACATGTAACACATATCTGAATTTGCATACAGCCTATTTGCATGTAATCTATGTCTCAATTTGCATACATAAAGATAAATTAACATACGGCGAGCATACAAGTTAATAAACACATTGTACTCATACATGTAGGGAATACAGATGAACGACACCTACACAATCTTGCGTAATACAGAGAAACAATCAGGTTCATCATACGAAGGGATAGCTACTAGGAACAATTATGCATGACATCTGATGAAAATGACTCAGTTCAGTGGGTGCGCATTCGCATAGCGTTCGAGAACGTGTTCGAACGGTAAACAGAAGGTTCGCATTCGTATAACGTTCGAGAACGCGTTCGAACGGAGCCAGACCTGATGCATGAAACACTAAGAAAATGCGTGCGCGTTCGCGTAGCGTTTGAGAACGCGTTCGAATGGTAAACAGAAGGTTCGCGTTCGTATAGCGTTCGAGAACGCGTTCGAACGGAACCAGACCTGATGCATGATGAAACTAAGAAAATGCTTGCGCGTTCGCGTAGCGTTCGAACGGTAAACAGAAGGTTCACATTCGTATGGCGTTCGAGAACGCATTCGAACGGAACCAGACCTGATGCATGCAACACATTCATAGACAAATAAATCCACAATGTGGGACCTCACGTATCCGATTGAACTCATCTCGCTTCCAATCAAATATACACCAATCGGCACGGCAAAGCATCGTGGTAAAGGATTTTAACCTCTCAAAATAGGGGACCTTTAATCCAACTTACTAAGCCCATGCGCTCGATCACATCATGCATATAAAAATAAAGACAATACATCGGACTTCGTATACCCGATTGAACACATCTTACATTCAACCGAATATACATTAATCGGCGTGATGAAGCATCGTGGTAAAGGATTGTAACCCCTCAGAATAGGGGACCTTTAATCCAACTTACTAAGCCCATGCGCTCGATCACATCATGCATATAAAAAAATAACATGCAGAATTTAATTGACGAATAACAAATAAATCAAAGCAACATAAAACAAAAGAATGGGTCATTTACTCAAGCGATACATGGAGTTGTATCCCGAGTACAGATCATACTACCGTCCATTCGGAATCGGCTATGAAATTTATGTCCGGGTTTCCATCCGATATACCACGAGAGTTGACACATCTTTCATTTTATTCCAAGGCCACAACATACAATATTTCGTAATACATGCATATTTATCTACTCAAGGACCACAACATGCATTTTAACATAATATTCATGCGAACAGTACTCAATAAATAATAAAAATAAAACTGAAAACGAGTGTGAAAAATACCCTCAGGTCTAACCTTTTTTGCCGACTTTCGGACTTGTGTTTCACGGAGATCGGAAGGGTTAAAGCTCCTCAACTTCTCTGGTTCACTGGTTTAGCGTCTTAGCTCACTGTTTTGCTGTTTTGTTTGCTGTTTGACCTCCGTTTTACTGCTGTTTCCTCTGTATTTTCTGCTTACTGTTTCAGGTCTTCAAAGCTACTGCTTTTTGTGTTTTTTTTTAGGGGTTTTAGATGCAGTTTTTTGTGATTATCTTAAGGATTAAAAGTGCAGTTTTTTGTTACTGGTTTAGGTGATTTAGAGGGGTGTTTTAAGGTGTTTTTACTGCTGTTTGAGCGTGTGAAACAATACAGTTTTTGGTGTAAATTTCGGTGATGCAGCTGCTGTTTTTGGGGGAATTTTCGGTGATGTTTGGGGGGTGTATGGGGCTGGTTTTCAGTGGTGATTAGAGGCTGTTTTGATGGTTGTAGGGGCTATAATATTTTCGGCAATGGAAGGGTTGAAGAGAGTGATGTTTTCGGCTATGGAGGGAGAAGATGAAGAGAAATATTTGCTATTTTTCTTGTGATTTGCGTGTGAGTTGTATCTTGTGAAGGGACTGTTACGTGAGTTTGGCTGGGTAGTTTATGTAAGTGGGTAATGCCGTGGCAGTGTGTGGTTCATAAGGGGGTATGAGTTGATGCATGAAGGCTAGGTGGCTTGCGTTAAGGGGAAGTTGAGGGCTTGCTGTGGCGTGAGGGTGCTGAGTGATGAAGGGTTCACGTGAAGCTTAGGGTTTGTCGGTCAGGGCTTTAGGTTTGTTGCTCGGTGGAGTCTGTGAGTGAAGGGCTTTAGGTATTTTGTCTCTTTGTAGCTCAGTTTTGTGGCTGCCGTGGGTTTGTTTGTTGGCGTGAAGCTAGGTGGCCTTTGTGCGTGAGTTGGCTCCGTGAATGAGAGTTGGGCAGATTTGTTTATTTGTTTTTTTTTGTTTGTTGTTTGTGCGTGAGAGAGAGAGAGAGAGCTTGGAGAGGTTTAGGGTTTATTATTTTTGTGTTTGTAGTTTGGCCATGAATGGGAGTGCTTGGAGAGGTTTAGGGTTTATTATTTTTGTGTTTGTAGTTTGGCCGTGAATGGGAGTGCTTGGAGAGGAGGAAGGCTTGGAAAAGTTTTGTTTATATAGACAAGGGCTAGGGTTTATCCTTGCTTGACAAGGAAGGGATTTGGCTAATTAAAAAGGGATATGATTTAATGTCAAGTAAGGTAAATACAAGATTGAGGGGGGATAAATTTAGGCTTGATTAGGAAGGTTGAATATTTGATTGGTTTAGATTAGGAATACAATATATTTAATTTGTTATGATTGATTTTAATCAGGCATAATATTTCTTTAATTTAGTATATAATATTCTGGATTAGGAAGTTACAATATTTTAATTAGGTATAATTATATTTTATGTCTTATTTAATTTGGTAAATGACTTAATTAATACTTTATTTAGTTAATATTTAATTTAATTAATATTTAATTTAATTTGGGTGTATTTTAGAGGCCATGGGCGTGTGGGCTTAGGTGTTGTGTGAGATTGGGGAGTGGGTTTGGGCCAAGGTTAAATGGTTTGCGGGTTTTTTGGGCCAAATATGCTCTAAACGGAGGTCCAACAAGTGAGCTTGACGCTAAACAAGTGAATAAGGATCTAAGGAAATACCGATTCCCTTCCGACGACCGTTTCCTGCAATATCCTTAACTAAAAAGGTAGTGCCTCCAACTGAGACTCATCATCGGGTTTCACATGCAAAAATGCAATGTATACACATTCTTTTGGAAGCATCAATTGAGGGTGTACGTCATGTTGACATCCTCATTGGGTCATGATCTCTTCTAGGCACTACATGGGTCATACATGACCTCATCGGGTCGGGTTGATCGGACAGCTCAGGGTGTTTGAGCAACTCGAGGTATTTGTGTCTCGTTGGGATTGGGTGGCCAAAAACTACCATCAACATCATTCTCATAGTTCTCGGTGTTAACCAAGTTGGTAAGTTGACATCGAGAACTCAAAGTTGAATCTTTCAGGTCCTCGAGGGAATGATCTGTTGGACAATTATGACCCATAGCGTCACTATTTGTACAGATCATGATGTTGTTGTACAAATTAACTATGTGACAAATGAGATTGCTCTCTTATCATTTGTGATTAGATCACCATGATGTATAAATGATAGAAGGTCCATGTGATTTGTTCATGGATTGAGAATGATATGAGACAGTATCAGTCCACGAAGGATAAATCATTAAATATCCCTAGTCAGAATATTATCGAGATTGGACATCGATAAATGCGTGAAAGACTAGTATTACACTTGTGCGCGTTGTGAGGACATAACGACATAGTTCTCATATATTTGGGTATATGATACTCATGCAAGTGTAATAGGAGGTTATGTTTTACCGATGGTACGGGAAACAGCTTCGCTCTGGATAGACCCCCTCGGGATTCCATTGGTAGTATGACTATGTGTCTATGGAAGTCCGAAATCAGGGTAGGTGTATTTGGTCTTAACCTGAGACTTGCACCGCTAATACTTGCGACAATCAATATACTTTGGTTTTGGTCGTCCAGGGCTTTAACAGGTTCTGTGTACTCCTCTGCTGGGTATATTGAGAATCGTAGTGTGTTGGGTGTCATGTTAAGACGGAAGTATCACTCCAGTCATATGGAGATGATGATCGCATAGGGATACAAAACTGGTTCTTTAAAGGGTTGCAACCATCGGGATAATATGACTTGGTCATGGTTATCCGATAATAAAGAGACTAGTTGCTCGTAATCCGATATATGCTTCGTACGGGGAAGACACTGTACCAGTCCCAGGCCTTGCATGTGATCATCCTATACTGGATCGAAATATGCAATACTACGTATACTACGTCTGATATAAATCGCTTATTCCTGTAAGCATGTTTCTGGAGAATTGGGTAGGCATGGTGCTTTGCTAGAAGCCAACCTTGTCTTGTAAATCGGTACAAACATAGTACTAGGTACTTACGTATTTGGATAGTCTGGCGACCGAATTTACTGCCAACATAGCCGGGGATCTCATGGGTCGCTTCCTGAAGATTCACCGATGACGTATGACTCACACTTTATTAATCTGAGATTAATTACGGAGATATTTTATCTGATAAAATATCATTAAAAGAGAGATAACGATTAATTTGGAATTAATCGATAAATAATATATTCGATATATTATACGAAATTGGATTTCGACGCGGAATTAAAATTAGATTTTAATTCGGGCGAACGAATTAATTTAGAATTAATTCATTAGTGATGTGAATAGTGATTTCGCTAGGGGTAATCATTTAATTACGTCGCAACGAAAAATTCGTTAATTTGGAATTAGCGAACCCGAGCCCGGGATTGTTTGCGAGCGCATTCACATTTCGAATTCGAGTGTGGCACACAAGTCAAATCAAGCGTCAAATCGCTAGTCGCATTTAGCGTCACATCATTCGTCAAACAAGTGATAAATGTCTTTCACTTTGAGTGATTGACACCAGTCACTATTCATGAGTGATGTGAGTTGATGGAAAGCTTTTTGAAAGCTTGAATGACATTTATTGTTATTTTAATTATTTGTATATGTTTTATTTTGATTTTTGAAATCAAATGAAGTGTATTAGATACACTTAACACATTACAACACATTATCCATCTCTCTCTCTCCTTGGTTCACGAATTCGGAGCCAAAATTCTTCTTCTTCTCTCTCGGCTAACATGCCATTTTTCTTCTCAAAAACTCACTGGTTTGACCGTGAAAATAAAGAAAAAGGGAAGCAAAGTGTGATGTTTTTGTGGTAAAAACATCAAGAGCTAGCACTCAAAGAGACATGCGAAGGTGATAGGGAAACCACCAATGAGCATGGAACAAAAGCTTGGAGCTTGGAGGAAGACACAAAGCCGAAAATGGAGGACCTCCACACAACTCAATGCCGAGCTTGACAGATGGCAGAAAATGAAGTTTTGTTTTCCACCGCGTCGCTCAACCCCTCGATGTAAGTATTCCACAACTTCCTCGATTGTATTCGCACTTGTTTCATGCTTGTTATTCGATCCTCGGGACCGTAGAAACTCTAACATGATCTCCCCAAAACATGAGCAAATAGCGGGTCTTGGGGGAATGCCCCATCCCCAAGACATGAGCAAATAGCGGGTCTTGGGGAAAAGACCCCTCCTCAAGACATGAGAAAAAACGGGCTTTGGGGGGAAATCATCATACTCTTAAGCACTAAGAACTGTTGATTATGAATGAAGACTCATGCCCCGTGTCAGGCATCCTAAAGCTCTGGAGGATAATTTCCTACTCTGTGCTGGTGCAACGTCCCGTGGAATTCTCATTATGCTCAAATAATTTACATGCATGTAAAAATAAAGAAGAGGATCTAGCCCAAGCCTCCGCCAAAGAAGATGAAGCAAATCCAAAAACCCTCATTATAACTTTGCTTTCTCCTTTTTTATAGATCTTCAAGTCTTTGAAGATGAGGTCATGTTATGTCATTTGGTCATCATTATACTCATTTTTCATTTAAATCCACCGCTTCTTGGTGTCACTTGTCTCCTAAAATATCTAAGATATTTGAACCACTTGTTACTTACTTTACAAGTGGAGATTCCCTTTTGGAGATTTGATTCTAAGGTCATTATCATTCTTCTGGAAGCATCCCTTGAGGGCGTACTTCATGCTGACATCCTCATTGGGTCATAATCTCTTTTAGGTACCACCTCATGTCATGTCTTGACCTCATTGGGTTGGGATAATGGGACACCTTATGGTGTTTGAGCAACTCGAGGTATTTTAGTCTCATTGGGATTGATGTGCCCAAAAACTACCATCAACATCATTCTCATAGTTCTTGGTGTTAACCAAGTTGGCAAGTTGATATCGAGAACTCAAAGTTGAATCTTTCAGTTCCTCGAGGGAATGATCTCCCCAAAATATGAGCAAATAGCGGGTCTTGGGGGAATGACCCATCCCCAAGACATGAGCAAGTAGCGAGCTTAGGGGGAATGACCCCTCCCCAAGACATGAACAAACAATGGGTCCTGGGGAAATAATCCATCCCCAAGACATGAGCAAATAACGGGTCTTGGGGAAAAGAGCCCTCCCCAAGACATGAGAAAAAATGGGCTTTGGAGGGAAATCATCTTACTCTTAAGCACTAAGAAACTGTTGATTATGAATGAAGACTCATGCTCCGTGTCAGGCATCCTAAAGCTCTGGAGGATAATTTCCTACTCTGTGCTGGTGCAACGTCCCGGGGAATACATTTCCTACCTCGGGTTAACACAAATCACAAAGTCCTGAGGGATAATTTTTCAACCTCATGCTACCACATACCTCAAACGCCATGAGGGAATTTTCCCGGACAACTCGCCATCGAACACGTAAATTTATTTGGCTCTAGGAATTCGTACGAAAAAATAGAGAACAAGTGAAAAATAAATAGCGAGACAAAGATTTTCATGGTTCGGCAATGGGTGCCTACGTCCATGGGAGGGGAGTGTAATTCTTATTATGCTCAAAGAATTTACATGCATGAAAACATAAAGAAGAGGATCCAGCCCAAGCCCCCGCCAAAGAAGATGAAGCAAATCCAAAAACCCTCATCATAAATTTGCTTTCTCCTCCTTTTTATAGATCTTCAAGTCTTTGAAGATGAGGTCATGTTATGTCATTTGGTCATCCTTATACTCATTTATCATTTAAATCCACCGCTTCTTGGTGTCACTTGTCTCCTAAAATATCTAAGATATTTGAACCACTTGTTACTTACTTTACAAGTGGAGATTCCCTTTTGGAGATTTGATTCTAAGGTCATTATCATTCTTCTGGAAGCATCCCTTGAGGGCGTACGTCATGCTGACATCCTCATTGGGTCATGATCTCTTTTAGGTACCACCTCATGTCATGTCTTGACCTCATTGGGTTGGGATAATGGGACACCTCATGGTGTTTGAGCAACTCGAGGTATTTTAGTCTCATTGGGATTGATGTGTCCAAAAACTACCATCAATAGATTTATTTTAATTGATTGAATTAGATAAGATTAATTCGAATTTTCAACAATTCTAGAGTTCGATTTTTGTGGTTGTGGCTGTCTTTGTCTCCAGATGCATAAGTTTTAAGTTTAAAGAAAAATTATCAAATTTGGATATTTTAAAACTTAAAATATTAAATATGGGTAGACCTGTTCACGGTTATACGGTTCCAGTTTTTTAGAACCATAGAATCGGACCGAACTGAAAAAATATGTTCGATCCTTTATTTTATGGGGGAAAAAAGAAAAAAAAATTGGTTTGGTTGCGATTCCAAACCGAACCTGAACCGGACTAAACCTTAAGGTTACAGTTTCAAATTATATGGAATCGTAACCGAACCGAAATGGATTTTGGTTCGGTTCTGCTTTTGGCCCCAGAACATGATGGAATCATAACCTTCGGTTCTATTCGGTTTGGTTCTGATTCAGTTTCGGTTATGAACCGGAACAATGGCCGGGTCTAAATTTGGGCACCCAAAAATTTTCTTTCAAGAAATAATTGGATCCATGATTTTGGATAAAAATATCATTCTTCATCCTCCTCAAAACTTATGAATTTATTCTCAATTTTTTCCTCTATAATGGCAATGACAACCGACTATTCAAATTTTTTAACGATAGGTGTTTGCACACTCATCGAAAGTGTCGCCAAAAACCCATTACAAGTATTTTCGTTATTTACGATAGGTTTTGCAACATTTGTGATGGCCAAAAAAAGGGCAAAATAATAAACTGCTGCCATGAGTATGGAAGAAATCGCTGCCGTTAAAATTCATGGCAGTGAGATGCTGCCATATTTTAAAATTTTTTTGAGGGAAAAAGATCTTAAGGTTTGATGAAAGAGAAATGTGTTTTTATCTAAAAATGATACATTTGCTCATTATAGTATAATTTCCCTGAAAAAAATCCACCAAAGTGAATCATATCATTTGTGTTAGTTCCATGTGTGTTGACAACTTCTGTAACAAAACAAGTTCAATTGAATTGTAATGAGGGTTGAAGATCTCAGAGTAATTGGACAAGTTTGGACAAGTATTTGGACAACATCAGATGAAGATATCAGAGTGACGTTCACTCTTTTGGATTTTTCAGAATATTTAGAGCTCCAATTGACATGTGGTCAGTGTCATTGGAAAGTACACTCGAAGAAGATCGCGTACATATAAAGAACGCATGATTCAGCCAAGGGACGACAAAGTTATAAGGGTTTTAAGTTGTATTTCAAAACCAGTCCGTGACGTGCGATCGAGTTGCGTTCGTCTTTGCGTTCGAACTCCCGGAGGAAGAAACTTTACGTTTGAGATGCGTTTGAGAGTCATTCAAACGCCCATGCTTAAGTAGGTTATTTTGAACTCGTTTTAAGCAATATTTGCACTAGGAAACTCTTACCTTTGCCCTACCTATATAAACAAACTTAGAGCCACTTTAACCAAGTGAAGAAACACAATTTAGAGATCCTCCATACACTTTGTTTCTTCCTTCTTGACAATCAATATAGAAGACTTCATTGATTCCATTGTCTTATTTGCGTTGGTAAGATTGTTCCTTGATTGACTATCAACACAAAAATACAACTTTAACCCAATTTCCTAAGCCTTCAGAGTTATCAAGGAGGACGATTGGTAGTCAAAGCTCTAGCGTTGCGAGTTCACAAGGTTGATCCACTTAGAGACTTCAGAGGCTCTGAAGAAGGCCGCTTGGTGTGAGCTCGATGAGTACTTCGAGTTATTACAGTTTAGAGGTATTCGAGTCGGTGAAGTTGTCACCATATGTCCTATACCATCATTGTAAGTTTTTCTCATTATAGTGGAGATTTAGTTGGAAGCCTATATACCCGGAGTGATTTTTTACTCGCACGAGTTTTCCACTTCGTCAATAAGATTATTGCGTTAATAATTTATTATTTTGATATATTTGCTTTACTTCATAATTATATAGACTTAATGGTGCATGTTCTTTCATAGAAATAATAATTTGGACCTATCATAAATTATTGAGTATAATTTCGCATAAGGTTGAAACCTTGGACAAATTCGAATTTTCAATTTGATTGAATTGGAACACAATAAACATGCCATTAATTATTGGTGGCCAATTGTTAAGCTTAGACTCGATATTCTTTTGAAGAAATCATGAACGCGATTGATTTAGACAAAGACATCCACCGAAAGTGCAATAATATGTAGGAATATATTTTCACCCTCATACAAAAGTATGTTAGGCTTGAATTCTCACATCACACATAATTTTTGAAATTTATTTGAGAATTTAAAAAAAATATATGT
The DNA here is from genome assembly GCA_019454045.1 of Zanthoxylum bungeanum. Lineage (NCBI taxonomy): Eukaryota > Viridiplantae > Streptophyta > Magnoliopsida > Sapindales > Rutaceae > Zanthoxylum > Zanthoxylum bungeanum. The sequence continues at coordinate 222,070 of SKCR01026295.1, read as the reverse complement.
TGTGATAAATTTTGTATTAAACTTTTTATAAGTTATGATTGGTAATTATTAGATAATAATTTAAATATAACTAAATTTTAATCATTTATTATTATTAAAGCATGAGTTGAGAAAATTATGAAAAGTTAATTAGCACAATTTAGCTCAGTAGATTCAAATTCTTAATTTCAACCTCCTCTTCACTCTAATACGTGTGTAAGATTCGAACTAATAAAATCCACTTGAAGCATTTGATTTGAAACATTATAATATGCACTAAATTTAAAATGTTATTTTGATTTTCACTAAAAAAGATAGATACTCTTTGTTTTGACGAGAATAAATTAAAATTATTTCATTAATAAATTAAAATTTTCACTAATTTATAAAATATATTTTATCAAATTTTCAGATTGAACGAGACAGTCCACTAAGTGGCTGTGTTACTCGTTATTAGCAACATTCATTCAAGAGAACCTGTGAAGCTGTGATTTTGGTCCTAAAGAATATAACATACAAAGTTGCTTTTTCTCGGAAACAATTAGGCCTCAAAGACGAGCCATATATATGATAATGCTCATGGGGTGGTAAAAGTTGTGAGGGGATGTGATAACATTTAATTGTTGTGGTCCTCAGAATGTCAAACATCATCATGCATTCCTCAAAAAAGTTGCAGAAGAACAAGAATGGAACAAATGAAACAAACAACTGGTGAAGAAAGAATATGAATAAGAAGAAGAGGATCAAAATCAAACCCTAATCAGCTTTCGACTTTTGAAGCCTTGATTGAACTGCAACAAGCCCATAATGCATTGAATGGCCTACAAAACTTTTCTTTTTGAGCCAAATAAAAGATGATCATGAGTTTGCAGAGATAATGTCAATCAAGTTATCTTTGGGTGGGTGACCCATGCATTGGATGTTGCTAACTTGCTTTACCTATTAAAAAAATAAAAAAAAATAAAAGCAAGAGAGAATCTGCCAATTGCTAAAAGTGATAAAAAAAAAAAAGATTGGAGAATTGTGCTTAGTTGTTTTCTATTTGCTTTATTAGCTTTCTTAATGCACTCCTTTTAGGTATGACATACATCATGTTAGTTTAAGCTGATCGGATATCCAAATCACATGAAATACCCCAAATCCATAATTCAATGTGATCGGGTTGGGATCACCATTGATTCATCCTCCGAAACTCTCATTGGGGAGAACACATCACTGTATCTCAGGATTGGGTCATTTCTTCGATCTTCCGCTAGCTTTTAGGCCATTGAACGTTTCTGACCATCTTGGTCGGGTAGTACAACAATGAACGTATATCCTCCTCGGGGTGAGTGCTGTCAAAAATCACCATCAACACAACTTTAAACTTTTGATTAATTTATAAAATATAAAGAATATATAATTTAGTCATTAACTCGAATTATAAAGAAAATTAAGTGAATGTATTTTTTGTGGAAAATTTTTTGTTAAGATTTTCACTTGTAATTTTTATACTTCTCATACTAAAAGAGAGTTATTTAAACATATATACATATTCACTTTTAGCGCGGGATCCTTCATTTTAATAAAATAAGAAATAAAAATATAGAAAAACACAAATTTTAATACATGAAAATATCACAAAACACACTATTTAAATATTTTTTTTTTGTCTTTATTTTATTAAAATGAGGGTTCTTATTCGAAAGTTATTATATTTATAAAACACTACAAATACATTTTTTTATATAATCCGTTATATTTTTAGTTATCATAATGAATTCACATATATATAGGTACATATGATATTCACATCCTAGCACGATGAATACAAATTCTTAAATAAAAATTGAACAAAATAATATACAAATTGAACATATATTTTTTATATTGGCCTATATACAATTCAGTACAAGGAAAAAGTGATCATTCTTATAGATGTCTTGGGAAGAACTATAAAGTTCCAATTTACAGCCTTCACTTCCAATATTAGCTCTATTCATTTAACCCTCGTACACAAGTATGCTAGACTTGAATTCTCACATCACACGTAATTTTTGCAATTAATTTGAGAATTTGAATTTAGTGTTGAGTTGAAAGTTATATTATTTTAATAAATTATGATTAATAGTTTTTGGATAATAATTTAAATATAATTAAATTTTAACCATATTTTACTATTAAAACGTGTGGTAGAAAATAATGAAAAACTCATTACCACAACTTAGTTCAGTGTTGGATCCAAAATTTTAATTTAAACCTCCTCTTCACTCATGCATGTGTGCAAGATTCGAAACTAATAAAATTCACCCGAATCATTTGATTTGAAACAGTTTAATAAACTTAAAAGTTTATTAGTAATGGTGTAACCAAAATATTAGTTCAGTGTAGATAAAATTTGATTTTTATCAAAAATGATAAATACTCTTCGTTTTAGTGGGAACAAATTAAAATTATCTGATTAATAAACTAAAATTTTCATTAATTTATAAGATATATTTTAATAAATTTTCAGATTGAAATGACAGTCCTACTAGGCAGCTATGCCACTGATTATTAGCAACATTTATTCTTGTGATATGGGTCCTAAAGAATAGAATATACAAAGTTGCTTTTTCTTGGAAACAATTTGAAACTCAAAGACAAGCCATCTATATGATATGCTCATGGGTGGTAAAAGTTGTGAGGGGATGTAATAACATTTGCTGTGGTCCTCAAAATGTCAAACATCATCATGCATTCCTCAAAAAAGTTGCAGAAGAACAAGAATGGAACAAATGAAACAAACAACTGGTGAAGAAAGAATATGAATAAGAAGAAGAGGATCAAAATCAAACCCTAGTCAGCTTTCAATTTTTGAAGCCTTGATTGAACTGCAACAAGCCCATAATGCATTGAATGGCCTGCAAAACTATTCTTTTTGAGCCAAAAAAAAAAAAAAGATGATCATGAGTTTGCAGAGATAATGTCAATCTAGTTATCTTTGGGTGGGTGACCCATTCATTGGATGTTGCTATGCCTATTAAAAAAAAATAATAAAAAGAAAAGCAAGAAAGAATCTGCCAATTGCTAAAAGTGATAAAAAAAAAAAAAAAGATTGGAGAATTGTGTTTTGCTGGAGGCAGTAAGGCCACACAGCAGTTCTGGCTATGAGATAGTGGTGAATCTACATCCAGTCCTTTAAATTTCAAGGCATCTACTTTCGGCTCTATCTATTTAAAATTAGGTATGGTTTATTTAAATGCCATGATTTTATTATCGGAAAATTATGTGCCTTTTTTTTTTGTACAGTTGCTACTTTAATCCTTATAGTTTGATGCTATTACTTAGCCTTTGTTTTTGCAAACTTACTCGAAAGGTCATTGTTGGATATAACTTTTCAAGGATAAAATTATTTTACATGATAAAACTTAAAATTCGATTAAGTTAGACAGTTGAGAAAGATAATAACAAAGTAGATTTTAATCGAAATAGATATACAACTTATAACTTTTGAGTAATTTATAAAAATATAAAGAATAAGTGAGTCATTAACTCAAATTATAAAGAAAAATATTTGAATATTTTTTTTAGTCAACATTTGTAGAAAAGATTTCCAGTTAGTTATATAATTTGTAATGCTCGCTCAGGTTACCGGGGCTCTGCACGAAATGCTCGGTTTCCAATTTCGGCTGTAGGTGAGAATCATTCAAAGGGAGATTCCTGAGAGCTAATGCTTATTGCGTATTTTGATTTGATATTGTTGTGTTTGGGATGATCCACATCTCGGTGTTGGACAATTATGACCCATAGTGTCACTATTTATAAAAGACATTGTGGTTTTTATACAAATTAACTATGTAACAAAGGAAATTGTCATTTTATCATTTTGTAATTAGATTACTTGAATATATAAATGATAAAAGTCCTTATGATTAGTTCCGGATTAATAAGATATGAGACAATATCAATCCACGAAGGTTTAATAATTAAATATCCCTAGTCGTAGTATTATCGAGACTGGACATCGATAATGTGGAATAGACTAGTATTACACTTGTGCGCGTTATGGAAGCATAACGTCATAGTTCTCATATATTTAAGTATTGGATACTTATGCAAGTGTGATAGGAGGGTTTACCGATGGTACGGAAACAGCTTCGCTCTGGATAGATCCCTCAGAATCCCATTGGTAGTATGACTATGTGTCTATGAGAATCCGAATCAGGGTAGGTGTATTTGGTCTTAACCTGAGACTTGCATCGCTAATACTTGCGACAATCAATACGCTTTGGTTTTGGTCGTCCAGGACTTTAACAGGTTCTGTGTACGCATCTTCTGCGTTTATTGAGAATCGTAGTGTATTGGGTGTGATGTCAAGATGGAAGTATCACTTCAGTCATATGGAGATGATGATCACGCAAGGATACAGAACTAGTACTCTATTATGTTGTAACTATCGGGATAATATGACAAAGTCATGATTATCCGATTAAAGAGACTAGTTGCTATTGATCTGATACATGCTTCGTACGGGGTAGACACTATTCCAGCCATAGGCCTTGCATATGACATATGATACTGGATCGCAATACGCAATACTACGTATACTATGGCTGACAAAGATTATATATTTCTTAAAAAAAATATTTCTGTTGAATTGGGTAGGCACGACACTTTGCTAGAAGCTAACCATGTCTTGTAAATCGGTAAGAACGTGGTACGAGGTACGCACGTGTTAGGATAGTCCGACGACCGGATTTACTGTCAACATATCCAAGGATCTCATGGGTCGCTTCCCGAAGATTCACCGATGATGTTTGACTCGAACAGAATTAATCTGGGATTAATTATGAGAGTGAGAAAATTAATCTGGGATTAATTACGGAGATATTTTATCTGGGATAAAATATCATTAAAAGAGAGATAACAATTAATTTGGAATTAATCAATTAACTAATATATTCGATATATTAATTGAAATTAGATTTCGACGCGAAATTAAAATTGAATTTTAATTCGGGCGAACAAATTAATTTAGAATTAATTCGCGAGCGACTTTCGTAATAATTTTGCGAGGCACTATTATTTAATTAAATTGGATTTAATTACGTCGCGACAGAAAGTTCATTTAATCGGATTAAGCGAACCCGAGCCCGAAGTGTGTTGAGCAAGCCACTTGAATTTTGAATTAAAGTGGGTCCCACCAACTTACATCACTTGTCCATCAAGTGTCAATTTGGTGATGGAAGTGGTTGGAGGCATTAAATGCATTTTTTTCCCTCCAACACTTTGCTTTAGCTTTTGGTAAAGCATATACCAACTTTAAGGGTTTGACTTTGATAAGTGGTAATTGGATTTTAGAAATCAAATATACCAAAACCAAAAATCCTCTCCTCTCTCCTCCCATTGCTGTGACCTCTCCCTCTTGGTTTGGAAATTTTGTTTCAAAATTTCTTCATTGCTAGCACATAAAGGAGTCTACAAAGGTGTTAGGGAAACCTTTCCCATTGGGTTTGGAATCAAAGTTCAAAGCTTGGAGTTCACCATTCATACAAAGAAGTGCTTGGACCCCTTCTCAAAGGAGTAAAATTTTTGTTATCTCTACATCCTATAGCCGATCAAAGTAAGTATATTTTCCGCAATCTTACTTCGATTATTCACACATATTTATGCTTAATAGATCCTTGGCATGTTCTAGGAGAACCCTACAATGGTATCAGAGCCAGTTTTAAGCATGAAATATTTAGGGTTCATAAACTTTATTTTGGGTATTTTGTGATTTGAGCATGATTTCTTCAATTTGAATGTTTGGTTATGTTTAGATTATGATAACTTGGAGTTAAGCATGATTAATTGTGAGAAAAATTGATTAGATTAATTTTCCCCAATTTGTATGCCATGGCCGAAAATTATGGACCGTAGGATCTCATGTTGATTTTTGAATTTTAGACCATTGTATGTGTTTAAATGCATGAGATATATTGATTTGTGATTTAATTGATTGAAATCAAAATTGGTTAATTTTATGCATGAAAACCGTGAGCTTGATGAGCATGTTATGAGTTGATTTTGCTTCAATTGTGTTGGACATGAATTGAACATAATAAAACATGATTAATTAATTAAATTGGTGTTTTGAAAATGTTAATTTAACTAATTAATTATGGTTATACACTTTAATTAAAAAATTGTGATATTTGGAATATTAGAATTTAATAAATTAGTCTTTAATTTGGAATTGGGTTAATGTTGTTATATTTGGGCCTTATGGACTTGGTTGGGCCAAGTTGGTTTAGGACAATTGGATTGGATCCAAATTAGGCCTAAAACCATTCCATAAAGTTCAAATATAATAAATGGGCCTTTTAAATTTAAATGGGCCTAATGAGCCGAAATTAATTTTATGGCAAATATGGTGATTCCTTTATTAGGCCTTGGCATTTGGGTTTGACCCATATGAGCCAAAGCTCATGCCTTATGAATTAATTAAAAGCCCATTGGACTTCAATTAAATTGACATTGGATGTTAATTGGGCCTTTGAGACCCATTAAAATTAGATTTATAATCTAAGTCGAAAAGTCACATTAATAAGTGTAATTATTTAATTTAGAATTAAATGAGAATTAATATTGAATACAAATTAAATTGGATTTAAAATTATAGTTCGATATAATTCAAGAATACGCACATTGAGTACTTATTCTTAAACGAGTTGGACTCGTGCAAATCAAATCGTTGTTTGAACATTGGATGATCACTTAATTCAAAGATTAATTAATTGGATTAGATTGATTGAATAACATGCTTTGTGTGAATACATGGATGTATTGTATGAATAATGTATATCAGATGGATATTAGATGGGTGCGGGCAATTTTGGAAATTATTGTAATAAATTTAGAATTTATTTAATTGGACCTGTGTGTCCAGCCTTTATCTCTTGACTCTTTGTAATTCTCTTCTCACCAATTCCCCTCAATGTTAATGAGGTTTCTTTATTGTATTATGTAATTGGGTAGAAGTTGGAATAATGCTAGCCGGGGAGAGGAAATTGAGAGATTTGTTCTAGGAATAATTTGTTGAATATCCATCCGCATATCATTATTATTTATTTCGCGCCTTATTATTCTTTTAGAATTCATGCTTAAGGGTGTATGATGAGACCTAATCAAAGATAATAAATTGGTTGCCAATTTACGCAAAAAAACCCTCAAACAAATATTAAGCGAATTCCTTCCATTGAGTGGTTCTCTCTCAAGTCAAGATCAATGTCTATCGCGGATGTGTTGAACCACGAAAGCTTTTTCCATATCACATGTCTTGGGCAAGTTGTGATTTGTTGGCCAAAGTCAAGGTCACTTCTTGTTCATCGACATGGATTACGAAGCTTTCCCACTGTCAATGGGTCCCGCTTAACTGGAATCATTAAGCTTGTTGAGCCAAAGCCAAGGCTTAGTTGATTTCAGAGGAAAAGGTTAGGAAAATATATTGGATATATTGGCATATATATATATATTTTATATATGTTTCGGACTTGGAGGTCCACCTACCGGATCTAGGAATTGGATGAGATCCAATTGATCTTAGAGATCTAACTAGTTAAATATCATACAGCTTGTTGGCCAAAGTCAAGGTTGTGTGTTATTTAACGGGATTCTAGCCCACTAGGAAACTAGGTTTCCCGAGTACTCGACAGAGGGTTAGAGGCTCGCCGAAAAATAGTGGGAGGGTAGTATTGAATTTGTAATTTCGTTCAAATACTTGCCAAATACGCGCTTTCAAATTATTTCGTCATTTTATATATTTATTAGTTGGACTAATATTTTATTATTTTTATTGTAACAGTTGGACTGTACCCAAAAATCGTTAATTGAATAGTTAGACTATTGCAATTAAGATGTCTGGAAAGATCGGGGTTAGAGACATTATCATGGGCGAATATGTCTTTAATGGTGCGAACTTTCCTGATTGGGATATGAACCTCAGGATTGTTCTGAGGGGCCAAAAAGATGCTCTATACGATAGAGAGACCTCTCGGGCCTAAGCCTGGAATTGAGCAGCCGCTTGAGCTTGAGCTTTGGAAGACTCATAGCGATGACAACTCAACTGCTCAATCTGTCATGCTCGCTGCAATGACCCCTCAATTTCGTCGCCAGAATAAGAGATTGGATCCCTATACTATGATGGCAAAATTGAAAGACCTTCATCGATCTAACCTTAGATCGCAAAGGTATGAGTTGCAGAAGAAGCTCTTTCGCTCTCGAATGTCAGAGGGTACATCTGTCGAGCACCATGTGTCGCAGATGATTGCTGACATCGAACAGATTGGTCAGCTATGTAAGTGTTCCTAGAACATGACAAGATCGTCTAAGAGTGATTTGTGTGTGAATAAAATCAAAAGAGTTGCGGAAAATACTCACATTGATTGGATGAGTTCAAAACTTTTTATGCATTTCCGTGGAAGCTCCAAACTTTCTTGAGTGTTTCCAACACTTGGGTGAGTTTCCCTATCACCTTGATTCACTCCTTGAAGTGCTAGCTATGAACAAAATGAAAGAAAAATTCTTCATCTTCCAAAGAGAAGCAATCGACATTTTGAGAGAAAAATGGGAGAGAGTGAATATTTGGTGGTTTCAAAAACAAGTGTGTGTTATATATTGTTTCCAAAACCATGTTAGTTAAAAGCAAGTGGTTTTATGAAAACCATTCACTTTAGCCAACTACCACCATCACCTTTGACAAGTGACGTGACTAGTAGGTCCCACACTTAAATTCAAAATTCAAGTTGGGTGGCTCAACACACTTTGGGCTCGGTTTCGTTTAATCCGATTAAACGAATTTTCTGTCGCTACGTAATTAAATCTAATTTAATTAATTAATAATGTCTCGCAAAATTATTACGAAAGTCGCTTGCGAATTAATTCTAAAATAATTCGTTCGCTTGAATTAAAATCCAATTTTAATTCCGCGTTGAAATCTAATTTCAATTAATATATCTAATATATTATTTTAGCCCAATTAATTAAATTAAATAGAAAAATCCAATTTAACTATTAAATTTATTTTACCGATTAATTCCAAATTAATCGCGTTATATCTTCTCGACGAATTTAATCCCAGATAAATTCTTGACGCAATTAATCCCAGATTAATTCTTTCTCTGTTAATTAATCCCAGATTAATTTTCTCCGTCATAATTAATCCCAGATTAATTTTCTTTTCGAGTCAAATCTCAACGGTGAATCTTCGGGAAGCGACCCAAGAGATCCCTTGATATGTTGGCAGTAAATACGATCATCGGACTATCCGAATACGTGCGTACCCGGTACCACGTTCTTACCGATTTACAAGACATGGTTGGCTTCTAGCAAAGCACCGTGCCTACCCAATTCTCCAGAAATATTCTTTAAATGAATATGTAATCTTTGTCAGGCGTAGCATACGTAGTATTGCGTATTATGATCCAGTATCGAAATGTCACATGCTAGGCCTGGGGCTGGAATTGTGTCTGCCCTGTACGAAGAATATATCAGATCTCTGGTAACTAGTCTCTATGATCGGATAATCATGACCTTATCATTTTATCCCGATAGCTGCAGCATACAAGAGTACAAGTTCCGTATCCTGCGTGATCATCATCTCAATATGACTGAAGTGATACTTTCATCTTGACATCACACCCAATACACTACGATTCTCAGTATACCCAGAAGAGGCGTACACAGAACCTGTTAAAGCCCCGAACGACCAAAATCAAAGTATACTGATTGTCGCAAGTATTAGCGATGCAAGTCTCAGGTTAAGACCAAATACACCTACCCTGATTCGGATTCCCATAGACACATAGTCATACTACCAATGGGATTCCGAGGGGTCTATCCAGAGCGAAGCTGTTTTCGTACCATCGGTAAACAGAACCTCCTATTACACTTGCATGAGTATCCAATACCCAAATATATGAGAACTATGCCATTATGCCTCCATAATGCGCACAAGTGCAATACTAGTCTATTCCGTATTATCGATGTCCAGTCTCGATAATACTATGACTAGGGATATTTAATGATTAAACCTTAGTGGATTAATATTGTCTCATATCTTATTAATCCGGTACTAATCATATGGACTTTTATCATTTATAAATTCCGGTAATCGAATTATAAATGATAAAATAGCAATTTCCTTTGTCACATAGTTAATTTGTACAACAACGCCATGTTCTGTACAAATAGTGATGCTATGGGTCATAATTGTCCAACAAGCTATGCATAACCTTTGAGGCTGAGAATTCTATAGATTTGATCTTGCAGTCTCTTCCTGACAGCTGGAGCGGGTTCAACATGAACTATAATATGATGAACCAAGACCATACTCTTGGAGAGTTGATGGCAATGCTGCGTGAAGCAGAAAAAGAGCTATCGAAGGGCAAAAAGCGCAAGTCGCACTTTGCTTCAACATCTCAGTCTGCCAAGGCTTGGCCAAAAGCTATTGGAGGTGTAAAGAAGAAGAAGAAGAAGAAGAAGGGCAATGTCAAATCATCAAAGTCTTCTTGGAAGGATAAGGACAAATCCCAAGATGTCTGCCTACAATGTGGCAAACGGGATCACTGGAAGCGTGACTGCCGTGAGTACAAGGCGCACATGAAGGAAATCAAAGCGGGCAAGACGCCGGCTTCATGTATGTTTGTTATAGAAATAAACAATCCTACTTCTAGTTTTTAAAATTGGATTTTTATTCTGGTTGTGGTACTCATATATGTACTGATGTGCATGATCTGTAGATTAGCAGGAGACTGGCATCAGGAGAGATAGACCTCCGAGTTGGAAATGGGACTAGAGTCGCCATTTTGGCTGTTAGGACCTACATTTTGGAACTGCCCTCAGGGCATGTACTAAATCTATCAGACTGTTATTATGTACCTAGTTTGACTAGGAATATTATTTCTGTATCTTTATTAGCCCAATGTGGGCATACTTTTGTATTCAGAAACACTGGGTGTTTTGTGTATAAAAATGATATTGAGATATGTAGTGATGATGTGAATAATGGTCTTTACATTTTGAATATAAATCAATCTCAAACATATAATGTAACAAATAAAAGGCTTAAATTAAGTAACAAAGATGAAACCTATATGTGGCATTGTCGTCTGGGACACATTAACAAGACTCACATATCCACACTTTCGAAGAGTGGGTACTTGGATGGATTTGATCCAAATTCATATGACATATGCGAATCTTGTTTATTAGGCAAAATGCCTAAAACACCTTTTAGCGGTAAATGTGCACGTGCCACCGAACTGTTAGCCCTCGTTCATAGGGACATATGTGGCCCATGTCTAGCCAGGCTAGAGGTGGATATGAATACTTCGTAACCTTTACGGATGATGCATCACGTTATGGTTATGTGTATCTTATGAGACACAAATCGGAAACTTTTGAGAAATTCAAAAAGTTTCGACACGAAGTAGAAAAACAGACCGGCAAAAGTATTAAAACATTACGGTCAGACCGTGGTGGAGAATACTTAAGCAATAAGTTTCTTGATTACTTGAAAGAATATGGTATTCTTTCACAGTGGACTCCTCCCGGAACACCTCAATTAAACGGTGTGTCCGAACGGAGAAACTGAACTTTGTTGGACATGGTAAGGTCTATGATGAGTCGCACAGAGCTACCAATTTCCTTCTGGGGATATGCATTGAACATTGCAATACTTATTTTGAATAAGGTTCCGTCAAAGTTTGTTCAACAGACTCCATATGAAATATTGACAGGAAAGAAACCGGGTTTCTCATTCCTGAAGATTTGGGGTTGCTGGGCATACGTTAAATGTTTGGATAGTACCAAACTAGAACCCAAATCGGATAAGTGCCTATTTGTAGGTTATCCTAGGGAAACCAAAGGATATTACTTCTACAACCCACAAGAGAACAAAGTATTTGTTGCTCTACATGTGGTTTTCCTCGAAAAGGAATTCCTAAATGCAGTGGTAAGTAGGAGGAAAGTAGAATTCGATGAAAATCAGAGTGATACTGTTCCTGGCACAGAATCCTTAACGGAACACGAACAGTTCATCAGGGATGAAATTGTACCATAAACTTCTAATACACAAGAACCACGTTGGTCGGAGAGATTTAGAAAACAACATGAGAGGTATGGGTTTCTGATCTCACCTCATGTAAATATTAATCTTATTGAGGAAGATGAACCGGCTACGTATGAGGAAGTGATACAAGGTATCGACTCCGCTTTATGGCAAGAAGCGATGAAGTCCGAAATGGATTCCATATACACCAACCAAGTTTGGACACTGGTTGATGCACCAGAAGGCGTAAAGCCTATTGGTTGCAAATGTGTATTCAAGAAGAAGACCGACATGGATGGCAACATACAAACGTACAAAGCTAGGCTTGTAGCGAATGGGCATCGTCAATGATATGGTGTCGATTAAGACGAAACTTTCTCACCCGTTGCCATGATTAAATCCATTCAGATAATGCTTGCTATAGCTGCATATTTCGATTACGAGATATGACAGATGGACGTCAAAACCGCTTTCCTTAACGGAAACCTTTTGGAGGATGTTTATATGCAACAGCCTGATGGTTTTGTCGTACCAAAACATGCGAATAAGGTTTCCAAGTTAAATCGATCCATTTATGGATTGAAGCAAGTATCGCGTTCTTGGAACCAACATTTTGATGAGATCATAAAAGAATATGATTTCATTCAAAACGAGGATGATCCTTGTGTATATAAGAAGGTTAGTGGGAGCGCACTAACATTCATTGTCCTTTACGTTGATGATGTATTGCTTATTGGCAATGACATTCCCATGCTACAATCGGTGAAAGCTTGAGTTTCATTAAAATTATCCATGAAAGATCTGGGAGAAGCAGCATTTATTCTGGGAATAAAGATCTACCAGGATAGATCTAGAAAGCTGCTTGGACTCTCCCAAAGCACATATATTGACAAAGTGTTGAAGAGATTCAACATGGAACAGTCTAAGAGGGGACTGTTGCCAGTGTCACATGGCATCACTCTATCTAAGGACTTGTGTCCTAAAACTCAAGATGAGAGAGACAACATGAGTCAGATCCCGTTCACTTCTGTAGTCGGATCGATCATGTATGCCATGATATATACACGACCTGATGTCTCCTATGCTTTGAGCATGTGTAGTCGCTATCAGGCCGATCCAGGTGATGGTCAGTAGGTTGCGGTTAAGAACATCCTTAAGTATCTTAGACAAACTAGGGATGCGTTCCTAATCTTTGGAGATGGAGAACTTGAGGTAACTGGATTTACCGATGCAAGTTTCCAAACCGATAAAGACGATTGTAAGTCGCAATCCGGGTACATATTTTGTTTGAACAACAGAGCAGTAAGCTGGAAATCTTCCAAGCAAGAGACTGTTGCCGATTCAACAACAGAAGCGGAATATATTACTACAGCCGAAGCAGCAAAAGAGGCAGTTTGGATCCGTAAATTCCTAATTGGATTCGGAGTAGTTCTCTTAGAAGGTGAGCCCGTTCCATTATATTGTGACAATAACGGGGCTATAGCACAGGCTAAGGAACCACGGTCTCATCAACGATCCAAGCATGTTTTTCGACATTTCCATCTGATTCGTGAGATCATACATCGTGGCGATGTGAAGATCGAGAAGGCCACATCAGATGACAATATTGCAGATCCGCTGACGAAAGCTATTCCTCAGCAAAAGTTTGAGCGATATGTACAGAGTTAAACTGTTAGATACTTGAGTGACTGTCTATAGGCCAAGTGGGAGATTGTTGGACAATTATGACCCATAGCGTCACTATTTGTAAAAGACATTGTGGTTTTTGTACAAATTAACTATGTGACAAAGGAAATTGCCGTTTTATCATTTTGTAATTAGATTACTTGAATAAATAAATGATAAAAGTCCTTATGACTAGTTCCGGATTAATAAGATATGAGACAATATCAATCTACAAAGGTTTAATCATTAAATATCCCTAGTCGTAGTATTATCGAGACTGGACATCGATAATGCGGAATAGACTAGTATTACACTTGTGCGCGTTATGGAAGCATAACTGTATAGTTCTCATATATTTAAGTATTGGATACTTATGCAAGTGTGATAGGAGGTTGTGTTTACCGATGGTACGGAAACAGCTTCGCTCTGGATAGACCCCTCAGAATCCCATTGGTAGTATGACTATATGTCTATGGGAATCCGAATCAGGGTAGATGTATTTGGTCTTAATCTAAGACTTGCATCGCTAATACTTGCGACGATTAATACGCTTTGGTTTTGGTCGTCCAGGACTTTAACAGGTTCTGTGTACGCCTCTTCTGGGTTTATTGAGAATGGTAGTGTATTGGGTGTAATGTCAAGATGAAAGTATCACTTCAGTCATATGGAGATGATGATCACGCAGGGATACAGAACTGGCACTCTATTGTGTTGTAACTATCGGGATAATATGATAAGGTTATGGTTATCCGATTAAGGAGACTAGTTGCTAGTGATCCGATATATGCTTCCTACGGGGTAGACACTATTCCAGCCCCAGACCTTGCATGTGACATCTGATACTGGATCGCAATACGCAATACTACGTATACTACGCCTGACAAAGATTATATATTCCTTAAAAAGAATATTTCTGGAGAATTGGGTAGGCACGACGCTTTGCTAGAAGCCAACCATGTCTTGTAAATCGGTAAGAATGTGGTACGAGGTACGCACGTGTTAGGATAGTCTGACGACCAGATTTACTGCCAACATATCCAGGGATCTCATGGGTCACTTCCCGAAGATTCACTGATGACGTTTGACTCGAACAGAATTAATCTGGGATTAATTATGAGAGTAAGAAAATTAATCTAGGATTAATTACGGCAAGAATTTATCTGGGATAAAATTCGATATGAAGAGTGAGAACAATTAATTTGGAATTAATCGATTAACTAATATATTCGATATATTAATTGAAATTAGATTTCGACGCGAAATTAAAATTGGATTTTAATTCGGGTGAACGAATTAATTTAGAATTAATTCGCGAGCGACTTTCATAATAATGTTATGAGGCACTATTATTTAATTAAATTGGATTTAATTACGTCGTGACGGAAAGTTTGTTTAATCGGATTAAGCAAACCCGAACTCGAAGTGTGTTGAGCAAGCCCCTTGAATTTTGAATTAAAGTGGGCCCCACCAACTTACATCACTGGTCCATCAAGTGTCAATTTGGTGATGGAAGTGGTTGAAGGCATTAAATGCATTTTTTCCCTCCGACACTTTGCTTTAGCTTTTGGTAAAACATATACCAACTTTAAGGTTTTGACTTTGATAAGTGGTAATTGGATTTTAGAAATCAAATATACCAAAACCAAAAATCCTCTCTTCTCTCCTCCCATTGCCGTGACCTCTCCCTCATGGTTTGGAAATTTTGTTTCAAAATTTCTTCATTGCTAGCACATAAAGGAGTCTACAAAGGTGTTAGGGAAACCTTTCCCATTGAGTTTGGAATCAAAGTTCAAAGCTTGGAGTTCACCATTCAAACAATGAAGAGCTTGGAGCACTTCTCAAAGGAGCAAAATTGTTGTTATCTCTACATCCTATAGCCGATCAAAGTAAGTATATTTTCCGCAATATTACTTCGATTATTCACACATATTTATGCTTAATAGATCCTTGACATGTTCTAGGAGAACCCTACACTCGGGTCAGGCGTTGATGAGTACATTGAACTATCCATGTGGTTGGGGGCATCCTCTAAAAGTGAGAGATTTTGTAAGGTAATGACCATTTTCTTAGGATTTCCTGCTATTGGATTGGATTCTAACGGTTTTTCTATCGCGTTTACATTCCCATAATGATGGAGTTTTTCCAAAATAAAAATTTATTGTACCGAAAAGAATGTTGTTTAAATATATACATATCCACTTTTAAAAAGTGATCCCTTATTTTAATAAAAAAAGAATTAACTAAAAATATAGGTGTTGACGGCTATTTTTCGTTGCAAGGGTAATATGAGAAATTACCCCTCGAATAAAACTCCATCGGTAGTGAATTTTTTTGGTTAGTTAGGAACCAAAGCAAACTTAGCAAGCAGATAGGATAAACACATAGTTTACGTGGTTCGGCGCGTAATAGCTCCTACCAACGTCCACGGGAGAAATGTGAATATGTTTTACTGCCCGGCGTCAAGACTGACTCAAACTACAAATGGGGAAATGAACTCTTTATGTGATTGAACACCTCGGGTATTACAAAAGTCTGTTACAATTCTCTCAAATGGTCGGGTAACTGACCAGTTTTCTCTCTCAATCTCTTCTTGCTTTTACAAGTAGTGAAATACAAAAATTATCAACCCTTGAATTTGAGACTTCAAACCATTTATATACGCTTCCAAATTCACTATTCCACTACCTCTGATGTCATCCCATGTCACTTACTCATTATTTCGGCCATTACTCTCCTCAACCAATCTTAATCTGGCTAATAAGATCATCATATTTCTTTGCAACTGCACCGGCCTCTTGCGGCTCTGCTCCGCCGCTTTCCTACTACTGCACCGACCTATGGCGACTGGTAGAGGCTACTTCCAATGAGAACTATTGATTTTCCACAATCATCATTAGCCTTTTAGAAGCACACATTCCTAGTTAGGACATACGTCACACGACTTTAGTACTGGTCGACCTGTGATCCCACTCTCATTCCTCAGCTTGACTCACCGAGGCAGATGATATTAATCAAAGCTTCCTCTAACTCTTCCCAAACAGGTCGAGTTGACAGATAATATGTTGGAGTTGGTGCTTGGAGTGCTATTCCGAATTGTATATTTTATTATTTATTAATAAAATGCCTATGTTTTCATTTCATACCTTATTAATGGTATTATCATTATGTGTATTAGATTGATGTATAGATATGCTCAGTATGACATCGACCTTAGAATAGTCTTGTAGTAATACTGAATACTAGGTGGTCGGACATTGGGATAAGTATTACTATTATAAAGTATTCTTAAAGTAAATATTCATAGTCGTTTGTTTTGGAATACGGTCGAATTTCTATAACCTAAAAGACTAGCACATGTCGTATATTGGAATTGGAGTTCCAATGGTTTAACCCAATATACCATGAGTTTTGGAAACTCGTATAGACGTGTGGATATTGGTTGGACCGAATACTGAATGACTAACAGGTGATTCCTAATATTTGGAAGTACACACCACCGTCAATAGGAATCTCCTCGAGTTGAGTAGCATACATAATATTTTGGCTATAGGATAACATTGATTTTATGTGAGATCCTCCACACTTTGATGTCATGTATGTCAGAAACCTTTCATGGTCTGGCCTTTAGATGTTAGTTGGGAATGGACCGATGCACTCAGTAATCAAGTGTGAAATAAGATAGGATGTGTCGGCCCGTATGTGTATTATAAGGGGTTTAGGTATCCATGTGAGTAAAGTCATGATTCTTAAAGCTTTGGCCAAAGTCGATCACCTAGGATGGATCACTTCAGTTATGAAGAATCGTGGACATATAGACATAAGATGTGCGCCTCGAAAACTTGACGGTGTATTCTATGTTTCCTAAGAACAATTCAGATAGCCTACGACGGAGGGATTATTAAACATATGTGATGACCTCGACTTGTATAGTTTAGAAAGGTCGTTCGTGTTCTTCGCGAATTCAGAGGTGGTCGAATTGCGTACATACTAGCTAACTTATATGACGAACGTGTCTGAATTTAGAGAGTCTCAATATGAAGTGTACTCGTTGAGCACTTGGGTAGCCGATTAATTGTGATAAAAGAAAATATTTGATATTATAATTATCAACTAAGATAATCAAGTGTTATTGGATATCATTGATTATTTACTTTGACCTAATTGGATTAATTGGATTAATTCAATAATAACACAAGGGCTTAATAGTAAAATCATAATTATCTATACCATTTGAGGATATTATGGTAATTGTAAGTATGTAATAATATATGGTTTTGGCTTGATTTAATTGGATTTATTCAAAGTGACAAACATTTGACTAATCCATTTCCTAATCCTTGGATTGATTTAATTGGATTAAATCAAAGTGGGAGACAATGGAGATTAGTCACACCTAATTATACATATTTGGACAAATTAGATTAAGCCCACATAAAAGTTGATTACATCTTTTATTAATTAAAAATTGCCTAAGTTTTGCTATAAATAGTAAGCTTTTGGAATGTTTTAATTAAGTAAAGCAAAAGCTTGAGAAAGCTAAGTACAAGCAAATTCTTAGAGAAATTAACCTAAGTTAGAGAAGTGTTTAGAGAAGCTTGTTAGGTCTCTACAATATTTCATATAGTGAAATCAAGATTGGATCTTGGATTGAAGCTTGCAAACATTGGAATACAAATTAGATCTTGGAGTGAAGCTTGCAAACCTTGGAGGTTCTCCTACCATTTCAACAAAGAGAAGAAGATTCGATCTTTGCATCAAGCTTGGTAGATAAGTTTGAACTTCTCTTAAGTTATGTTCATTTATGTATTGGATACATTATCACATAACTTAATATTGAAATAAGGCTAATAAATTGTGTTAGGATGCTTTGGAAGTATAAACACAATATGCTTGTTATTAGGTCAAAATGTTTATGTTAGACATAGACATAAAATTAGAGTTTGGAACTCTAGATTAAAACTTCGAGTTATGACTACCATTCTAGACTCACTTGACCACCTTTAGGTGACCTAAAATTGTTCATGAGTCATTTCATTGCGGGATTCTATTTGGGTTGAAATTTGATTCAAAGAAATGCATATATATATATATATATATATATATATATATATATGTATGTTTATTGTATAACATATGTTGTGGTTGGTTTTGAAGCATGCTGCTTGCGCAGCATGCCTATGCTCAGGTAGTTGCACCCCTTGCCTAGTTTTTATCCCGATTAAATTTTTCCGGATCCAGATTTATTTCTGATTTTCCCTAAACACTTGAAAAATAAAATATTGTATTTTACTAAATTTTAAAATACACCTATGTAGATATCCACATGTAGGGGTGTTCATAGGGTCGGGTCGACCCATGACCCGACCCGACCCGCACTAACCCGACTCGATCCGGTCGGGTTTATGTATTTTAAAATTTAATTTCGGGTCAAATTGGACTCGACCCGAAATTTCGGGTCGGGTCACTGGTTTAACTCAGAAAATTCGGGTTTGACCCGACCTGATGTAAATGATATTATACTTAATATATATATTATTTATGATACAATTTTAACCAGAAGTAATTGTAGCTGGAGTGGCAAAGTGTGTACTTAGTGTTTTAGTGGACCCCAGTTCGAATCATACCTTCAACTGTTTCGAAAATTATTTTTTTCTTTCATTAAAATGAAAACGTTATTGCTGGGAATCGAACCCGAGATTCCCAGCATATTTGGCTAAGCCTTTGCCATTTTAGCGAAGAACATATCTTCTAAAATTTGTATCAATAAAATATATATATTATATTTACTGCATATTATGTTGACCCGACCCGACCCGTAGTTTTTTGATCCGACCCGTTACGACCCGACCCGCGCGGGTCAGCTTCTAAAATTTCAGGTTTCGGGTTAAATGACCCGAATGACCCGACCCGATCGGGCCATAAAAATCGGAAAACCCGACCCGATCCGACTCGTGAGCACCCCTATCCACATGTTAGACCCACTTCTGCTGCGCGGGGCATCGATCCGACCCTAAGGGTTCCACAACTGTCCCTACAGAATGATATCAGTAGCAAGACTTAACAACACAACACATGTTGCATGTTAGACATGTATTTGAATCTATGTCATAGTAATTTTAATTTAATTATGCATAAGACATATTGGATATGTGAAGCATGTTTTAAATTAAAATTTTGACCTAATTAAATTAATGACTTGATTGTCATAAATCTCTCGTGATTAGGTGATTACTTTATTTAAGTAATAATATTAGTAATGTTGGAGCATTATTGGATGATTCGTCTTGTCAATACAGAGATGAATGAGTTCTTACTACTTATATCCAATATCGTCATTAGTGTGAGGGTATAAGTGCTCGGAACTTAGGTCACTCCGATAAAATTTTAGATGTAGCGTGATTAGTTAATGCAATCACCCAATACCGTCATTATTATGAGGGTGTACATACGAAGCTCATTAGTGTACATTGACAAGTATACACCCGAAATACATCTTAATCCAAGACCGTCGATAGTGTGAGGATAAAAAATGGTTCAGGACCAAACTAGGAGTCACATGAATGTGATTGACCTTGGAGGTCTACCTAATGAGTTTATAAAGGCCAAGACCGTCGATAGTGTGAGGCTGGAGTAAATATCATGGGATACTCTTCCCACCATGGAATTTTGATAGTCAAATTCCTATTTTTCCGTTAGGGGAGATTAGAGAATTACGTAAAGTAGTGGGATGGCACTAATAGATTTAAAATTCCATAATCAATTAGTGTTATTATTTTGAAATGAAAATTGTTCTACTGCTATTTAAAATATTGTCTTGTAGATGGCTGTCGCTAATCCATTGATGAGACTTTTGGATACCAATAAGCTAAAAGGAGCTGAGAATTATTTCGAATGGGAAATGAACATACGTTTTGTCTTGGAGTTTGAAAAGTTGACTTATGTCACTTTCAAACCACTGCCTGTTGAAGTCGATCCTGACTCCACTTCAGAAGAGCGAGAAACTTTTAATAGATGGAAGAATGATAACCTTAAGATGAAATCCTACATTTTGGGATCCATGGTTCCGGATTTGCTGAGACAGTGCATTAAGTACCAGATGTTTGGAGCATCATGCAAACACTCAAGGAGTTGTTCGAGGAAAATCAAGAGATCAAACTTTATCGAAGGTCTAAGGAATTATTTCGTGCTGAACTCAAGGATTGATGAGCTATCAGCATTCATGTTTTGAACATGATCGACCGGATTCAATATCTGGAACGACATGGCATTGTGATTGATGAACGACTGGGTCGTAATTTGGTTCTGTCTCCTTTGCCTAGTTCATATGCTGGCTTTGTATTAAACTTCCATATACACTCGATGCAAGCCAGCTATAAAGAACTTCATAACATGTTACACACGGTGGAGCATGATATAAGAAAAGGGAAACCTGATTTGTATCTCCATGGAGGAGGTGGCTCTTCGAAGACTTCTGGGTAACGACCGATAGTTTTACTATAGAACATAGTGGTACTGTCACATACGGGATGAAGCCACATAAAATTAATTATGTTGAGACTCAAATATACGCGTGGTATGACTTTGGGAACAGTCGGTAAATTTCTTGAAGTCCCAGGACGAGACTGTACCGTGTTTCCTTTGGACAGCCCGTGGTATTTAGGGCATAACGTTTTCTTATGAACTCTGATTTTTATGAAATTTACATCATCGGAAATCTGAGACCGAGACCTACAACTTTTGCGTTGAACATTGTCCCAGAATCGGATCAGAAGTGGGTCAAAACTGCAAGTCAAAATCTGGATGAATAGTAATTTCGGACCCAAATGCAAAAAAATCTCAAACTTTCTTCAAACTTCCACACTCTTCTCAAAGTTTCAAAATATCATAAACCCTCCACTATAAATACAACACACTATTCACAAATATAAGAATTTGAAGAAATTAGGAAAGAAATAAAAGAAGAAACCGAGAGAAGGAAAATAGGGAAAAGAGAAGAAGAGAAATGAGAGAAAGAAGAAGAATAAGAGGAAGAAGAGAATAAAAGAATAAGAAAAGGAAGAAGAGAAATAGGGACGAGTTTGGCAATCCTTGGAGGACTTGGAGAATGGAGAAATCCAAGGAAAAGAGGTAAGAACCCAAAACCCAAATTTTAAACAACTTGCAATTTGATTGTTGGGAGATTGTGGTGAGTTGGTGACTTGAAATAATGGAGTTTGGGTAGTTTTGTGTTGATAAAATGGGTGTTTGGGTAGTTTTAGAGTTGTTATTCAAGTTGATTAATTTTGTAAGAATGATGGAATTTGATGATGTTTGAGTATTGTGAGTGTGTTATAATGATAAACTAAATGTTATATTAGCTTGTGGATGTATTGTGGATTTAGTATTTTGATTTGACAGGGTAGGTGTATTTGGTCTTAACTTGAGACTTACACCGCTAATACTTGCGACAATCAATGTAATTTGGTTTTGGTTGTCCAGGGCTTTAACAGGTTCTGTGTACGCCTCTTCTGGGTATATTGAGAATCGTAGTGTATTGGGTGTGATGTCGAGATGAAAGTATCACTCCAGTCATAGTGGAGATGATGATCACGTAGGATACGAAACTCGTTCTCTTATATATTGCAGTCATCGGGATAATATGACTAGGTCATGATTATCCGATATAGAGACTAGTTACCAGAGATCTGATATGTGCTTCGTACGGGGCAGACACATTTCCAGCCCCAGGCCTTGCACGTGACATCCGATACTGGATCGAAATACGCAATACTATGTATACTACGCCTGATATAGATCACATATTCCTGTAAGGATATTTTTGGATAATTGGGTAGGCATGGCGCTTTGCTAGATGCCAACCTTGTCTTGTAAATCTGTAAAAACGTAGTACTAGGTACGTACGTGTTCGGATAGTCCGATGACCGGATTTACTGCCAACATATTTGGGGATCTCATGGGTTGCTTCCCGAAGATTTACCGATGATGTATGGCTCGCACTTTATTAATCTGGGATTAATTAGATGAGAGAGAAAATTAATTTGGGATTAATTGCGGAGATATTTTATCTGGGATAAAATATTAATTAAAAGAGAGAGAGAGCGATTAATTTGGAATTAATCGATAAAATAATATATTCGATATATTATACGAAATTGGATTTCGACGCGGAATTAAAATTAGATTTTAATTCGGGTGAACGAGTTAATTTAGAATTAATTCATTAATTTAGAATTAGCGAACCCAAGTCCGGGAGTGTTTGCGGGCGCACTCGTATTTCGAATTCAAGTGCGGCCCACAAGTCACATAATACGTCACATCACTAGTCAACCTTGTCACTTTAAAGTGATAGAAGTTGTTAGTTGTTGGTTGAGTGTAAATCACTCTTGTGTGAAAACTTGAAAGACATATATCATTATTTTAATAATTGGTATTTGACTTTTCATTTTGTGTATTAGATACACAAAACACACTTCTCTCTCTCTAACACACACATTCAGCCAATGGCCTTATTTTTGCTTTTCCGTCATTTGGCCATTGTGGCCATTTCTTCTCTCCAAACCGTGAACCTAGGGTTCATTATCTTGATGATTTTGTTGCAAAATCATGAGTGCTAGCACACAAAGGAGTCATCCTAAGGTGATAGGGAAACCCACTTGTGAGCTTGGAATCACCATTAGAGAACCTTGGAGCTTGGAGCATCAATGGAGCACACTTGGAGGTGATGGCCGAAAATGGAGGACACAAAAATCTGTACTGCCGTGAGCTTCCAAGGAGGGCAGAAAAAGTTTTTGTTCTTCGTCGCATCGCTCAACCGATCATTGTAAGTATTCCACGACTTCCTTGTTGTATTCACATGTTGTTTCATTGCTTAAAACGATCCCGGTTAGACCGTAGAAACCCTACAGTGGTATCAGAGCGAGATTGAGCATGAAACTTGAACTTAGGGTTAAAATTGGATAAATTGATTTTGAGCATGATTTGATTAAATTAATTGATTGAGTATGCTTAAATGATGTTTAATTGAAGTTTGATTGGATCAATTTCATAAAATTTGATTGGATCAATTTTTACCCAAATCTTAGGCTTGGTCGAGAGGTACATGAACCCTAAATGTCTTGGTATTTTGTTTGTTTGATCATTGGATGACTTGAAACAATTGGGTAATGTTGATTTAAGATTCAATTTGATTGGATTTAAAATTGGACATAAAAATACCCTAAATGCCGAGACTAGTGAAACATGAATTGGGTTTGATTTTTGATTAAAATGTGTTGGACATGTTTTGATGATAATGAGCATAATTAATTGTACAAATTTGTGTTTTGGAAATGTTAATTTGGGTGATTAATTATGGCATTACACTTTGAGTAATTAAATTGTGAAATTGGAATTTAATTATGTTGGGCCAAATTTGGAATTGGGCTTGTAAAGTTGTAATTGGGCTATTTGGGCTTGGTTGTACCAAGATTGATTTAGGCTAAATTGGTTGGATCCAATTGGGCCTAAAACCATATCCATAAAGTCCAATTATGACTAATGGACCTTTAATATTTAATTGGGCCTAATGGGCCTAAATTGGTTTCTTGGCAAATAAGGGTGATTCCTTAAATGAGCTTTGGTATTTGGGTTTGACCCATATTGACCAAAAGTCCATGCTTTAAGAAATTAATTAAAAGCCCATTGGACTTTAAATTAAATTAAGATTGGATGTTAATCGGGCTTTGAGACCCGTAACAGTTAGATTTAGAATCTAAGTCGTAAAGGTTCGTTAATAAAGTGTAATATTTAATTTGGAATTAAATAATGAATTAGTATTAAATGAAAATTAAATTGGATTTAATGTTGTAGTTTAATTTAATTCAAGAATTTGTACTTTGAGTACTTATTCGCAAAACGAGTTTGACTCGCGCAAAATCAAATCGTTGTTTGAACATTAGATGGTCATTAATTATCAGATTAATTAATTGGATTAGATTGATTGATAACATGCATGTGTGAATACATCGTTGCGATGCATGAATAATGTATATCGGATGGATATTAGATGGGTGGGGCAATTTTGGAAATTGTTGTAATAAATTTAGAATTTATTAATTGGACCTGCGTGTCCGGCCTATTACTTCCTTACTCTTTGTATTTCTCTTCTCACCTATTCCCCTCAATGTAAATGAGGTTTCTTTAGAAGTGTTATGTAACAGGTATAAGTAATATTTGTGCTAGCGGGAGAGAGGAAAGTGAGAGATTTGTTCTAGGAATAATGTGTTAAGTATCCATCCGCATATCATTATTATTTTATTTATATGCGCCTTATTATGTGTTTATAATGCATGTTTAATGGTGTATGATGATGAGACCTTAACAAAGATAATTAATTGGTTTCCAATTGCACGCGAAAACCCCTCAATATCATATTAAGCGTTTTTCCTTCCATTGAGTGATTCTTACTCAAGATCCAAGACTGGAATTGGTTTGTTGGCCAAAGTCAAGGCCTTTGTCCGTCGCGGATGTGTTTGAATCACGAGAGCTTTGTTCCATATTGGTGTCTTGTCCAAGTTTTGATTTGTTGGCCAAAGTCAAGATCACTTCTTGTCCATCGACATTGATTACGAAGCTTTCCATAGTCAATGGGTTCCGCTTAACTGGGATCACTAAGTTTGTTGTGCCAAAGCCAAGGCTTAGTTGATTCAGAGGAAAAAGGTTAGGCAATATATTGGATATATTAGCATATATAAGATATATGTTTCGGACTTGGATGTCCACCTACTGGATCTAGGAGTTGGATGGGATCCAATTGATCTTAGAGATCTACCTAGTTAATTATCATACAATTTATTGGCCAAAGTCAAGATTGTGTGTTATTTAACGGGATCCTAGCCCACTAGGAAACAAGGTTTCCCGAGTACTCCACATAGGGTTAGAGGCTCGCCGAAAAATAGTGGGAGGCAAGTATTAAATTTGCAATATTCGTTTAGTTACTTGCCATACGCGCTCATTACAAATTATTCGTCAATAAATTAATATATTAGTTGGACTAATAATTAATGTTGTTTTAATTAAACAGTTAGACTGTATTCAAACTATTTCATTTATAGTTGATTATATAATTGGATTATAGTAATCAATATATTTGAATTAACTATTTCAATTAATAGTTGATTTTATAATTGGATTATAGTAATCAATATAATTGAATTTAACCTATTAAATTATAGTTGATTATATAGTTGGACTATAGTAATCATTATAATATATAGTACCTAAAATCGTTAATTAAATAGTTGGACTATTAGAATCAAGATAATTGAAAGATTAGTGTTTAAAACATAATCCTGGGTGAAAATGTATTAAACGACTTTAATTTTCAAATTGGGAATAATATATCAGGATAGTCCTGAAAACTAAGAAGTTACTTTATTTGATAAAAATAACATCTTAGGCCTAAACCCGGAGTTAAGCAAATAGTAGAACATGATATTTGGAATATTCATGTGATGATAACTTTAGTGCTTAATCCAATATGCTTGCCAAATAGACTCCTTAATTTCTTAATCAGAACTAAAGATTAGATCCTTAAAGTATGATAATGAAATTGAAGGATCTTCATAGATCTATTTTTAGATCTTTGAAGTACTAAATTACAAAAGTAAACTCTTGGAGAGTTAATGGCTATACTCAAGGAGACAAAGCCAAACTTTGCAATAAGGCAAGAAGCGCAAGGCGCACTTTATTTCGATATTCTAGAAGGCCAATGCTTGGCCAAAGGCTTCTGGGTGTGGGAAAAGGGCAAAGGCAAAATCATTAGAATCTTCTGGGAAGATAAAAGACATATCCCAAAATGTCTGCCTAAATTGTGGCAAACGGGGACACGGAAGCGTGACTGCCGTATGGGCAAGGCAGACATGAAGGAATTGAAGAACGGGCAAGGCTCTGACTTCAAATATGTTTGTCATAAATATGTTCACTGCTAGTATTAAAATTGGATTTTAGATACTGGATGTGGTACATAAATATGCACTGATGTGCAGAATCTGCTGAGAGCAGGATACTGACTTCAGATGAGATTTATTTACGTATCGGAAACGGGACGAAAGTCGCTGTTTTAACCGCAGATGCCTAAGTTTAGGAACTACCCTTCGGGTGTGTACTTAAATTAGGAAACTGTTAAAATGTACCTAGTTTGACTAGAAACATTATCTCTGTATCAGGGTTTAACCCGTTGCGGGTATACCTTTATATTCTAGAACACTAAAGTGTTTTATTATATAAAGATGATATTGAGATAAACACATTAGATGTGGGAAACAATATTTATATTTTGAATATAAATGAATCTCAAACGTATAACATGACAAACAAATAGCTCAAACTGAATAAATCAGTTGAAACTTAATTGTGGCATTGATGTCTGGGACACAATTAAACAAGACTCGTATATCCACACTTTCGAAGAGTGGGTACTAGGACAGATTTGATTCCATTCAAATGATGTCTACGAATCTAGTTTATTGGGCAAAGTGCCTAAATCATTACTTACTTGGTAAAAGTGCAAATGCCACCGATCTGTTAGCCCTAGTTCATAATGAAGCAAGTGGGCCCATGTCTAGCTAGGCTAGAGGTGGATATGAATATTTCGTGACCTTTACGGATGTGGCATCGCGTTATGGTTATGTGTTTCTTTTGAAACACGAATCAGAAACTTTTAGAGTTTCGACACGAAGTAGACAAACAGATCGGCTAAAGTGTAAAACCATCACGGTTGGACCATGATGAAAATACTTAAGCAATAAGTTTCTCGTATACTTGAAAGAGTATAGTATTCTTTCAAAGAGGACTCCTCCCGGAACACGTCAATTTGACGGTGTGTCCGAACGGATAAACCGAATTTTGTTAGACATGATAAGGTTAATCAAGAGTCGCTCTGAGCTACCATTTCCTTCAACGGATACATATAAACAGTGCAGAACTTATTTAGAATAAGGTTCCATGAAGATCTGTTTGACAGACTTCATATTAGATATGAACAGGAAAGAAACCGGGTTTTCTCATTCCTGAGGATTTGGGTATGCTAGGCATATGTTTGGATGATACCAAACTAGAACCCAAATCGGATAAGTGCCTAATAATGGTTATCCTAGGGATACCAAAGTATAGTACTTATACAACTCACAAGAGAACAATGTAATTGTTACTCGCCATGCGGTTTTCCTAAGAGGAACACCTATATGCAGTGGTAAGTGGGAGGAAAGTAAAAGTCGATGAAAATCGCATTAATACTGTTCCAGGCACCGATTCCTATTGGAACAAAAATAGTTCATCAATGATGAAACTATACCAATAATCTTCGAATACACAAGAACCACATAAGTCAGAGAGAGTCAGAAAACAACCTGGGGTATGGGTTTCTGATCTGACCTCATAAAAATGTCAATCATATTGAGGAACACGAACTGACTACGTATGAGGAAGTGATACAAGGTATCGACTCCCTATTATGGCAAAGTGCCATGAAATCCGAAATGGATTCCATGTATACCAACCAAGTTTGGATACTAGTTGTTGTACCGCAAGACATTGTGCCTATTGGTACTATATAAGTCTTCAAGGAAGATATACGTGGAAGGCAACATACCAACGTACTAAGCTAGGCTTGTAGCGAAAATGTATCGTTATCAACATTGTGTCGATTATGACGAAACCTTTTACATGTTGCCATGGTAAATCCATTTGGATAATGCTTGCTAATGCTGCATGTTTCATTTATGAAATGTGGCAGCTAAATACAAAAACCACTTTCCTTAACGGAAACCTTTTGGAGGATGTTTACAACATCCTGACGGTTTTATCGTACCAAAACGAGCAAACAAGGTTTGCAGGTTAGTCGATCCATGGATGGATTGTAGCAAGCATAGGGTTCTTGAAACTATCATTTTGATGTAATCATAATGGTATATGATTTGATTCAAAACGAAAATGATTCTTGTGTATATAAGAAGGTTAGTGGGAGAGCACTGAAAATGAATGTCCTATATAATAATAACATATCATTTCTTGGAAATGATATTCCCATAATTACAATCGGTGAAAGCTTGGCTTTCATGAAAATTCTCCGTAGAATTCTTGGGAGAAACAACATTTATTCTAGGAATAAAGATCTACTGGGATAGATCTAAAGTTGTTGACACTCTCCGAGAACTCGTACATTGAAATAAATGTACGCGACCTGGTGTCTCATATGCTTTGAGCATATGGATTCACAATCGGGCCAATCCAAGTGATAATCATTGGATTGATGTTAAGAACATCCTTTAGTATCTTAGATGAACTAAGGATACTTTCTTAAACTATGGAGAAGGAGAACTTTAAGTGACTGGGTTCACCATTGCAAGTTTCCAAACCGATAAAAATGACTATAAGTCATAACAACGGTACTATATAGTTTATGATATAGATCAAATATTCCTATAAGGATATTTCTGGATAATTGGGTAGGCATGGCGCTTTGCTAGATGCCAACCTTGTCTTGTAAATCGGTAAAAACGTAGTACTAGGTACGTACGTGTTCGGATAGTCCGATGACCGGATTTACTGCCAACATATCCGGGGATCTCATGGGTCGCTTCCCGAAGATTCACCGATGACGTATGACTCGCACTTTATTAATCTGGGATTAATTAGATGAGAGAGAAAATTAATTTGGGATTAATTGCGGAGATATTTTATCTGGGATAAAATATTAATTAAAAGAGAGAGAGAGCGATTAATTTGGAATTAATCGATAAAATAATATATTCGATATATTATACGAAATTGGATTTCGACGCGGAATTAAAATTAGATTTTAATTCGGGCGAACGAGTTAATTTAGAATTAATTAGTTAATTTGGAATTAGCGTACCCGAGCCCGGGAGTGTTTGCGGGCGCACTCGCATTTCTAATTCAAGTGCGGCCCACAAGTCACATCATGCATCACATCACTAGTCAACCTTGTCACTTTAAAGTGATAAAAGTTGTTAGTTGTTGGTTGAGTGTAAATCACTCTTGTGTGAAAACTTGAAAGACATATATCATTATTTTAATAATTGGTATTTGACTTTTCATTTTGTGTATTAGATACACAAAACATACTTCTCTCTCTCTAACACACACATTCGGCCAAGGGCCTTATTTTTGCTTCTCCCTCATTCGGCCATTGTGGCCATTTCGTCTCTCCAAACCGTGAACCTAGGGTTCATTATCTTGATGATTTTGTTGCAAAATCATGAGTGCTAGCACACAAAGGAGTCATCCTAAGGTGATAGGGAAACCCACTTGTGAGCTTGGAATCACCATTAGAGAACCTTAGAGCTTGGAGCATCAATGGAGCACACTTGGAGGTGATGGCCGAAAATGGAGGACACAAAAATCTGCACTGTCGTGAGCTTCCAAGGAGGGCAGAAAAAGTTTTTGTTCTTCGTCGCATCGCTCAACCGATCATTGTAATTATTCCGCAACTTCCTTGTTGTATTCACATGTTGTTTCATTGCTTAAAACGATCTCGGTTAGACCGTAGAAACCCAACAATGTTTAGCATGTATGTTTATTTATAAGCTTATTAGGAGTAATTTAGCTTATAAGATTAATTAGTAATCAAAGTAGCCATTATAGAGTTGATTAGCCATTCATAAATAACCTATAATTTTTCTTGAGTTGTTTCATGATGGTGATACTTGATTGGTGTGGTATCAGATTGATTAAAGTGTTGAATTTTATCAATTTAGTGTAAATTCTGCAATTGGAGTAATTTATGAAATTAGGGTTCTTAACTAATTCCAATTTTTGGGCTTTTCATTTATGTGATGTAATTTGATGTATATATGATTTATATTAAATTTGGGATTGATTGGATTTGATCTTGATGTGTTTTGAACCAGAAAGGACGAAATTGTAAATCCTGAAAATTATAGGAGCTGTTGGAATTTTTTTTTGAAAAAAATGGATTTTCATGTATTAGACATGTATAAATCATTTTGGGATTGATTTGAAATCACTTAAATATGTATTTGACAATTTAAGGACCAAAATGATGAAAATGCGAAGTTTAAGGGTCTCATGACAATTAATGATAAATCTGATTTTTCAGATAAAAATTTAATTTTTATTTATTGAGTAATTATAATAAATTGGTTTATTTTAATTGCCTAAGAAAAATATCTATCGGAAATTATTTCGGAGTGAAAATACGCGAAAATGGTGAAAAACGGTGTTACCGTGGAACGACTGCCCAAACAGTGAACTGGGCACTGTTCGGGCAGTCAACGAACTGTCCAAATGTTTTTGGGGATAACCTGGGCAGTTCTCATGTGCATTGATCGATCGGTTCGATCGGAAACGCGTTTTATGCTATTTTGCGGAAAAATATTTTCGCAAAGGTTTCGCGGTGTTTCTATATTATTTATGTCGTTATATGATATCGAATAAATATGTTTAGGTTAAATATGAATGAATTATTAATATTGGATATTAAATAATTTATTCGTAAGTTTAAAAATTTTAAACTACGATTTCGCCTGAATCGCGCTCCTTCCGCTGCTCCTCCTTGATATGACCCCAACATAATAGTATCAGAGCGAGTCTGATTCTGTACCCCTGATATGATTAGCCCTTTAAATTTGATATTTAATCTAATTTTTACCTTTTTCATGCATGTATTTATTTAATTTGATTAAATAAAATGAAATACATCTTTTAGGAAAATCCCCGTTAAATAAGGTTTTATAAAGTGACTAGTATTAGGAATACCTGTTTCTTCGTCCGCCTTGTCAATACGGATGTAAACGTTTTCATGATGCTGTGGCTGTAACGTGCCAAAGCTGTGCAGTTGTGGTTGAAGGTAGTTCATTTGTGCCGATAGAACTTATATGATAAGAGACAAATTCAAGTAAAAGTGGAAATCCTGAACGTGGCAAAGCTGTCAGAACTACATCGGTAGCTTGAGTTTGTCATTGACAAGTGAAGCCTCGATACGCCTCCTATGAACGTGCCAAAGTTGTCACAACGAAATACGGTCAGGACAAAATCAGGAGTCACAGCGAGTGTGATTGACAATGAGTTGTCTACCTGTGAATATACCTAGGCGAGAATGTGCCAAATTTGTGAGTCGAAGTATATTTATGGGGTCCACTTCCCATTATGGAATTTGATTTAATTATTGAATTCTTATATTCCGTTGTGGATTACGGTTGTACGTAAAATAGAGGGAGGCACTACTAGGTTAAAAATCCATAACTAATGCAGTGTGTAATATTATGAAAATCGTCGCTTATGTATTTTCCTTATTCTATTGTTTAGATAGAATTAAACTTTTATCAACTGCATGCATATTTTATATATGTTTTCTGACTTCAATTATGGTTGTAGATTTCTAGAATAGGTTCTAGATTAGAATAGACTATGATATAATCATTCTAGATAGAATGGTTTCTTATGCAGTAAAGATTGATATGAATTAGTTCATGTCTCGAGATTCACTGGCATTAAGAAAACCCCATTAGGTATTTGTTTATCTGATAATGACGTTTCTTGGCTTTAGTGACATTTAAAGGTCACGTGTTAGACAATATTTGCTTTTCAATTATTTGCAAATGTTTGTAAATAGTTGAAGGTAAATAATAAAGCTAAAGAAAGAAGATTCGTATAGTTGTGTATAGAAAATATCGATTTTTCACAATACGACAACTGTAGATATTGGATATCAGATCTCCAGTCTAGTTATTTAAAAAATTATTGAATGATTGTTTCGATATTTGATATCAGAACTTGCGACTATTGGATAGTTACTTGTTCTCTGTAAACAGCTGTTACATATTTTAAAGTGACTAGTAGTGTCATTAATCACTAGATAAACATTAAGAAAAATATTCAGTTAAGTAAATAACTTATAACATTTTTTATGAAATTTTATCACTTAAGTATTAGATATTTATTCCATATGGTAAAGGATGGTCTGATACTAGATCACACCACATATCTTTATCCATTTATTGAATATTCTATTCGGGAAGGTGATTAAATCTCATTTAACCAATGATTGTTATTGGACCAGAAAATTTATTAAACTGATACATTAGATGTATGTACTTTAATGAATTGTAAATTGCTTAAGGTAGTTTTCTTTACTTCGTAACTTAGTCAATGAATCATCGTGACTTAGTTACGTGTTTCTGATGAAACTTGAATAGAATATTTTGACTGGTTTAAAAAAATTCGATCTTTGATATGATCAGACATATGAATTTAAGGTAATCAGTTCTAAGGTTATTGAATGAATATGATTCTTACTCAATATAATTCTTCTACGATTCCATCTTGATGGAATTGGTAAATGGAATAATCGAATCTTATATAAGATTTGATTCATTTGATATTGAGTGTTGCCGAATTAGTTTCAATACTGTTGGGGATATGCTCCACTAACACTAATTCATCTTTTTAATTTAGGTTCCATTAGTTTCTACAGTTACATATATGATATGTACAAGTAGAAAATTCGAATATTGAAATGTTTGAGATTTGAATCTTTCTTTTGTATAGTGGTTATATAATTGATAGTACTTGCGCCTTGGAGGTACGAGTATAAGTTTATCATTTATTATATTTAATTGAATATTGTATTCAATTTGATAGAATATATTTTCTACAATCCTGAGTAATAAAACTTTTTTTATTACTTAGTAAGTAACATCAGATGTTGACCATTGTAGAAAAGACTTGACTTACTGAAGTCAAATATGAGAGTGATAAATTATAAATAGAACTACATAATTAATTAGATGATAATACCCTTTAATTACTTCCATATAATTGCAATAAGATGTCAGAATCATTTGCAAAATATTTGATACTTAATGGTTCTGTTGTTTTCTTATCGAAGAAAGTTATCCTATAACTTTTAGTGGGAACGATATTTGATATTGATTAAGGAAATTAACATTTAACCATAGATCTAAGATTGTTCATAGCTTACTACGATCAAGTTTGGAACTTGATTGAGCTTTCATTATGAATCGTTCATAAAATGTACATTTCATTATGAACTTGATTGAACTTTATAGTATGACAGTGAGAAAAGTTATACTTAGCAATCTATTGTAGATTCCGAGGAAACTTGTCTCTAGTCGCACTGATTGAATAATTTAAAATCTGTTGGTTAATGATGATATTAAATTGTACATTTTAACTAAAGAATACAAAGTGGCATTTCTGAATGGTTTCTTTAGATAAGAGATCCATTGTGATTTCTTAGTTTGAAGAGTTCATTTTGGAATGGCCCGGGAGTTTGTATTTTGTTAAGATTACAATTTAATATATTAGCTTATAGAGCCTATTGTAAACTCGGATGAGCTTTCTAGAAATTTGCGTTTTCTAATTTTGATATCAGTCAGATTGTCTGATTTTACCAAAGCATAGATAATACATATAAGATAGAAGGGTTAGTGGGAGAGTATAAATTTCTTTCTAGTATTTTACATTATAATGACATTGTCATTATTAATGTAATAATGAGATGTTTATGATGTTAAAAGGTTTACCTCAGTCTTATTTTCTCTGTGAATGTAGTGTGAATGGTCTCTATTATATTTGATATAAAGTTTTGTATAAGATATAAAACTAAGAGACTTATGAGATACTTCTATTAATCGTACATTAGATATGATCTAATAAATGACGCAACAAGACTATTTGTATGACAGTTAGTATAACTGTTTGATAGTTAGTGTGTGTCTTATGTTTAGTATTCATCTTTCGTAAAAGATGATTCCTTTTTCGAAAGAGATGTTGATTAGAATGTCTAATCAATCTTATGCATCATATGATGGTGGTATAATGAATACTATATTAAGTACGATAAGAGATATCAATTTAATCGTAATTATTACGAGTTATTTTGATATCCTCTAGACCATAAGATGTATCTTGAAACATGTTCTTTATTATCTTTGAGATATTAAGAACGAGTTTCTAATCAATGAAGAATAAAGTTCGCAACCATTAGGGTCAGATTAGTTTTGAGTCTTATTATGACGTTAGACAGTCTACGTCATAAAGAGTCAGAAAAGATGCAGTGGGAGTGTCACAGATAATTCCATTATGAGAGTGGAGTTAGTTGTAACTTATGAAGTATCGACTTATGAAGTTGCACTGTGACCTTGTATATTAGAAGTTTGGTATTGGTGTTGTGCTTGCGGTTGTCTGCATAGTATTTTGGATTTGATCCACAAATACTTGAACAATTCAGTAGATGTAACACAATATTGATGTGGCATCTGAGTCATATTGATGTAGAACTTAGTTTCTACAAAAATATGAATGATGATGGCTAAGGGAAACAATTGGGTTTGTTGGACAAACTCAATATGTAATAGCAGACCAACTCGTTGTTGCCTACCTTTTGAGCGCTAGGTGAGTTCTTGAGGGCCATCCGTATGTGATACACATTAAGATGTGTATATGATATCGTGGATTGGCACTAGAGCAAGTGGGAGAAATTGTTAGGGTTGGAGCTCGGAGCGCCAATCCGGATCATATTTATGTCCGATTCATGAATACAAGCAATACATTTTTCCATAATATTACTTAATTATGGTAGCACCTCTTGTCTTTTATTATATTTTTCAATCTAATTCATTAGATTGAAAATAAATCATGTTTAGTGACATATACAAATTAGACAAAGACCCGATAATATATAATGTAGTGCGCAATTACAAGGTAGTTTGTAATTGACATTGGGAAGAGTGACTATTAGAAATATATTATCAAATTAAGTTTCTGGTCAAGATTTACTGACACGGGTCGGTTAGTAAAATCTGTTGAGACCAGTACGTGTCGTATATCGGACTTGGTCTGATGGTTTATCCCAATGGACCATGAGTCTCGGGAGACTCGTATAGACGTGTAGGTATTTATTTGATAAACACTGAACGACTCATCGAAGATTACCTAATAGATGGTCACCAACGTCAATAGGAATCTTCTTGGGTTGAGTAGCATAATGATCCTTTGACTTGAGATACCACTGTGGATATATGAGTTATCCTCCATACTTAGATGGTAGTTACGTCACCGATCTATTTAGATCATACCTCCGCCTGTTCGTTGGGTGTGGACTCATGCTCATGATATCCTGTGTGTATCAAGATATGATCCGTCAGTCCTGTGTACAGGGTATAGGTATTCATTATATGATTAACAATCTGTTAAATCCATGGCCATGGTATACTTCGGAAGTAAGGTCTGATGTTATTTTGAAGATTGCTAATAGATACGTTGACACGATTATACCTATAGAGATTTGACGTTTATATCTATATCTCTGGGATAATCCAGATACCTGTGACGGAGGGAATATATGTATGCAATGACCTTAACTTGTATGATTCAGCGAGTTTATCCAAAGTCATCATAATTTACGGGTGGGTGAATTATGGACATGAAATTGGATTTTGTGACGAATATGCCTGAATCTAGAGAGTCTCGCTAATGAAATATACTCGTAGAGCACTAGGGAAAGTTTTATGAATAACACTGATTATTTATAAATCTTTTAACCGTTAAACGAAAAATACATGCAATCGGGACCTAACAGTCATTTCCGAATTAATGTGTATTTGTATTTAATACTTGATTTTATTAAATACACATTAATAAAATATCAATTTGTGATATCTGACATATATCATTAATATATGTATTTGAGATATTTAATAGAAATATAATACATATATTTATGATATTTATATTTATTATTTAATTATTTAATTGTTAAAAAATTAAATTAATTAATAAAATAAAGATCTTTAGTAATGATTTTCCTTTTTAATGGGTTTATATTAGTGGTCCATTTGGTTTTTCCTTTATTAAAGATAACTGTTAACTTTATTAAAGCAAAAGGTGTGCCAACGGAAATGCAACAAAATTAAATAATTATTATTTGATTTATTGCTTGTGAAATTCGGCCAAGGGGATTTTGTTTTAACAAAATTATTTTGTTTTCATTTTCATACAGAAGAGAACTTACACAAATATTTACAAAGAGAGTTGAGAGAAAATGTGGAAGAAAAGAAAGAAAACAAATGCAAAAGTTGGATTTTGTAAGTATTTTCATGCTTTCTTCTACATGGAAATTGTTTCTATTAATCTTATCTTCAATTTGTGTTGCTAAGTTGATGTCTCTACTCTTTGGGTTTGTAATTAAATGTGTTTGATGTTTGTTGGAGATGTTTAACATGTATGTTTATTTATAAGCTTATTAGGAGTAATTAAGCTTATAAGATTAATTAGTAATCAAAGTTGCCATTCTAGAGTTTCTTAGCCATTCATAAATAACCTAGAATTGTTCTTGAGTTATATCAAGATGGTGAGACTTGATTGTTGTGGTATTGGATTGATTAAAGTATTGAATTTTATCAATTTAGTGTAAATTGTGCAATTGATGTAATTTGGAAAATTAGGGTTTTTAACCCAATCCAATTTTAGGGCTTTTCATATATGTGATGTAATTTGATGTATATATGATGTATATTAAATTTGAGATTGATTGGATTTGATCTTGATGTGTTTTGAACCAAAAAATACCAAATTCCAAATCCTGGAAATTATAGGGGCTGTTCGGCAATTTCAGATAAAGTATAATTTTTATTCCAAATTATATTTTCATGTATTAGACATGTATAAATATTTTGGGGATTGATTTGGAATCACTTAAATATGTATTTGACAATTTAAGGACTAAAATGATCAAAATGTGAAGTTTATTGGTCTCATGGTAATTAATGATAAATCTGATTTTTCAGATAAAAATTCAGTTTTTATTTATTGAGTAATTAGAATAAATTGGTTTATTTTAATTACCCATGAAAAATATTTATCGGAAATTATTTCGGAGTGAAAATACACGAAAACGGCGAAAGACGGCATTACTGGGTAACAGCTGCCCCAACAGTGAAATGGGCATTGTTCGAGCAGTCCACGAACTGTCCAAATATTTTTGGGGCTGGACTGGGCAGTCCCCATGTGCATTGGTTGATCGGTTTGGCCGAAAACGCGTTTTATGTTATTTTACGGAAAAACGTTATCGCAAAAGTTTCGCCGTGTTTCTATTTTATTTATGTCATTATATGATATCGAATAAATATTCTTAGGTGAAATATGAATGAATTATTAATATTGGATATTAAATAATTTATTCGTAAGTTTTAAAATTTTAAACTACGATTTCGCCCGAATCGCGCTTCTTCCGCTGCGCCTCTCTGATATGACCCCAACAACTTTCACTGTGATATGACCTAAGGTTAATAAGTTCATTTCACCTTACTTGTCTTAATATCAGATATGAGTTAGACATTGTGTTTGTCTGAACTATCATCAGTACGGTATTTTATGAGACATACGCTACATGAGAAATGAGATAATACTGTAGCACATGTTTTCATACCATGTGTACAATTGCGAGTATTAAAGGAAATACAAGTAAATATCTTGGTCTTGATTTTGTGTGAGACCCTTAAGATCATTTCAATCTCACGTTGTACCATTTAGACTATTGTATGCTTCTCAAAACTTAGAATTGATGATCGCTATCTTGCAGTGTTACCGTAGGATCATGAGAGATTTTATCCAAAAGAACATCTCTGGAAAAATGAATTGAATCAAAGTTGAGAGATTCGAAAAAATAGAAAGATCATTAAATGAGTAATATCGCATTAGCTTGTATTCACTAGTCGACCAATTATGTTGTTCTATGTGATCAAACATGATTGTGATAAAAAATAAATATTACATTCAAAAAGAGATCGAGAGAGATATAATGTGATACATGATCGAGGATACTACATACCTAATCTATTATGGTTCTATCTATTTTTCAAGTAGCTATATATTCCTAACAAATGTATAACAAGTGATCTCTCGAAGTATGTTGGTCGCACGACACAATTGCTAAGTATGAATTATTCTTGTAGAGACAAAAAAACTGTTGATCCCATCATGTGAGTGGGAGATGTTATAAAATGTTAGATAATAACATTTAGAAAATGTTAATGGGGAACAAGTGGTACACCTATGATGGTATCATTTTTGGAGGGGTTAGAAGAAGTCATTAAGTTACCAAATACATGTGATTAAATAGTAATCAAAATATCCAAATGCATGTAGGGGTGGTAATTTGGATTAGGGTTCATTTATTCTTTTGATTCGATTCGCTTTAAAGCGAATACTAGTTTGAAAAATGGATTTGTTTAATAAATGAGTTAATTCGATTCGTTTCGTTTATTAAATAAATCGAATAAGAATTTAAGCTCATTGATTCATTTATTCGTTTAAGATTCGTTTTATTATTTTATTTTACTAGTTATTATTATTTTCAATAAAGATTCGAGAAAGTATGGTTAATTACCATAGAAAAAATAATATTGTCGATATTTAGTGAGATATTTTTAATAAATACGTTAATTACATATTTCATATGTATATATTTATGAAAAATTAAAGTAAATAAATTATGATAAATTATGTTATTGAATAATATCATGACTAAATGAATATTCGTATTTGATTCATTTAATAAACGAATCGAATACAAATTATGATATTAAGATTCGTTTAATAAACGAATCGAATATGAATCCATCAAATTTCGATTCGATTCGTTTATGATTCGATACAAATTCGATTTGTTGATTCGTTTTGCCACCCCTAAATGCATGTGATTACATAGTAATCAATGCTTGTTTCCAAGTGCATGTGAGTGAATAGAAAGTCATGCCTGTGATAATATAGTAACTTGATTTCTCTCCTATAAATATGAACATTTGCTTATTGAGATACGCAATCAATTAAGTTTGATTATGAACATCTCTACAAAAAGTAAAATATGTAATTATGTTATGAAAAACTTAGATTTATTTCGATATGTTTGTAAGTAAATTTAGGACTAGTAAAATATTTTTTGATTAGATCCTAAGTGGAACAACGAGTTTATTCTATGAAAATATTAGGGATGGAGTTTCCCGACAATATTCTTTCACTCCTAATGTTTATCGCACAGACAACTTCCCAAATATTAGCATTTGAAAAATGGGTGGGAATATTTAACTTAAAATTTTGAGTTAAATTTAGATTTCAAAATTTTAGGTGAATCTAATTATATATATTCAAAATTAAAATAGCATTTAATGCTATAAATTTATCCACCCTTTTCTACATTAGTAATTTAAATTTCAAAATGTATTGAAGTTTTTCGACTTTTAAAAAGTTATCCCAAGTTTCATAATTATTATACCCATAAACTTATTTATCCTTCATTTTATATCTCATCAAAACCCAATCATAAATACATACTATTCAAAAAATAAATTAATTTATTCAAGTGTCCACATATACCCTACTTAATTCAAGTTTTTTTGTTTTTTTTGTTTTTGTTTTTTTTGATATTATCACTTCTAATATTTTTAATACTATAATCATCATCAACTTTTTCGTTTATAATATTTATTCAAATCCAAAAAATAATAGTCTTGTGTTTTCCTTTAAAAAGTCATAAGTTTATATGTATCAATAGGATTTGATGATTGTTGGGTGTTGTTTGATTTAAGAAAAAAGGAAAAAAAAAAGTATTTAATAGAAGTATAAATATTATTATTGATAGACATTGAGATAATTTTTACTTTTTATCATATTTTTATTTACTAGGATAGCACTTTGATCTAGGTTTAACTTTTACCAATAAACGCCAATTAACAAGTTATTATGAAAATAATAAATGTTTTGTTCCGGATAATTTTTTTTTTGTTCAACGTAAATTCACCCTAAATTTATAATTCATAATCAATTTTGATGCTATTACTATGTCTTACCACCTTGTGATTTCATGAAATTTTTTAAAAAATACTTATATTAAGTATTTTTTCTAAATTAAATTCTTGGGTCCGTCTCTATATGTGATTAGGACTTTATTTAAGATGGTAAGCGGTGGGCAGATTAGATTTAGGATTTTAACTGCACAATAAATGCTCTAATTTTTGGTAATGGAGAAAGTCTCGTTTTGTATGTATAGTAAATTTACTATAGACTTTAATGAATTTATAAACTTACTTAAATTCTCACAATAATACTTATAAATTAAGTTATACTTTCAATTAATATTATTCAATAAACAGTGTATTAGAGTATATAATAATGATACAATTCAAATTATTTGAAGGTGGGGTGTCGGTTTTATTTGTCAAATCATGTGCCACTTGTGATTATCCCAAAAGCAGAAAACAGAAAGCAGAAAGCAGAAAGCAGAAAGCAAGTCTTAATCACTTTCTTTTCTGGATGTTTTGTCACTTGTTTTAAATTTTGTGGCGCATAATTCCATTTCAGCCAAACATAGCATCACATTTCCAATAAGTCTATAATTGACATTTAAGTCATTTTCACGAAAGTTAATTGTATGTTTGATAGAATGGGAGAATGAGCATGAGTTTTGGATAGATAAATTTGAAAAGTATATTAAATATCTGTAGGAACAGAGCGAGGTTTACTACTATGCCAATGACGTCGGCGACCACTATACTGTTGGGTTCGCAACCCGTATAGAGTACGGATAATACCACGGGGAACTAACCGGATAATAAGAGAGTCGCCACCTGGTATGAGACACCGAGAATGATTTAAGGTTGCACTACACCCCTCGCAAAGTCCGACCTTAAACCCGTTTGGGTTCGGAATGGTCCCTTACTGATGCCAGTATAATATTTACATTTGAATGAGGTGTCCTCATATCTTATAATATAATAACACACACAAAAGCAATATAAAGACATACAAGTGCATAATCATGAATAATAAAATAACAGTAAATAGAACAGATAAATATTCTCACATTATTATAGTAATGACAAAATGCGAATTAAAAAGACCATAAAAAGCCAGTCCAAACAAATTTTTTTTGAGGTACTTAAGGTTCAGATATGTTCATCAATGTCCGACCGGACTTGATTTAGGTACAGCTGGAAGTACTTCTGTAGAAAACGCTTTCCCTCGCGCAGAAGAAACGCCTTAGGATTCGGGATCGACCTTGAAAATTTTTTCCTTCTCCTTTTAAGAAAATCGAATATGACCAACTCTTGGTGACTTGATTTGCTTCTGTTTTGAATATGTTTCTTTAAGATCCGGTGCTAGGATCTGTTGGATAATATGACCAATAACGTCACTATTTGTACATATCATGGTGTTGTTGTACAAATTAACTATGTGACAAGGAAATTGCACTCTCATCATTTGTGATTAGATCACCATAGATATATAAATGAAGAGAGGTCCCTATGATTAGTTCCTGGATTGAGAATGATATGAGACAGTATCAGTCCCCGAAGGTTTAATCATTAAATATCCCTAGCCGGAGTATTATCGAGACTGGACATCGATAATGCGGAATAGGCTAGTATTGCACTTGTGCGCGTTGTGAGGGCACAACGACATAGTTCTCATATATATAAGTATTGGATATTTATGCAAATGCGATAGGAGGTCGTGTTTCACCGATGGTACGGGAAACAGCTTCGCTCTGGATAGACCCCTCAGAATCCCATTGGTATTATGACTATGTGTCTATGGGAGGCCGAATTCAAGGTAGGTGTGTATAGTCTTAACCTGAGACTTACATCGCTAATACTTACGATAATCGATAGACTTTGGTCTTGGTGGTACAGGGCTTTAACCGGTTCTGCGTACACCACTTCTGGGTTTATCAGAGAGTCGTAGTGTATTGGGTGTGATGTCAAGATGGAAGTATCACTTCAGTCATAGTGGAGATGATGTCACGCAGGATACGGTACTAGTGCTATTGAGTGATGCGCATCCAATCGAGATATTGTGACCAGGTCATGGATATCCGATTATAGAGACTATGTTTATATTTTATCTGGGATAAAATATCGTCTAAAGAGAGAGAGATTGATTAATTTGGAATTAATCGGTAAATTAATATATACGATATATTAAACGAAATTAGATTTCGACGCGGAATTAAAATTAGATTTTAATTCGGGCGAACGAATTAATTTAGAATTAATTCGTTAGCGACGTGAATAGTGAATTCGCTAGGCGTAATCATTTAATTACGACGCAACGGAAAGTTCGTTAATTTGGAATTAGCGAACCCGAGCCCGAGTGTGATTGCGAGCGCATTCGTATTTCGAATTCGAGTGCGGCGACGCAAGTCACATCAAGCGTCAAATCAATCGTCACATCAAGCGTCAAATCAAAAGTCGCTTTGAGTGATTGATTGATTGATTGATTGATGGATTGATGGATTGACTTGCATCACATCACTTTATTAAAGTGACATGTGAATAGTGATGCAAGTGGGTGGAATAGTAACCTTGATGGATGTGTAATTGATTTACATAGATTTTATTGGATAAAATAAATGGAAAAGGCTTATTATTTTTTGAAAAAATATATAAGTCA
Organism: Zanthoxylum bungeanum; assembly: GCA_019454045.1. Taxonomy (NCBI): domain Eukaryota; kingdom Viridiplantae; phylum Streptophyta; class Magnoliopsida; order Sapindales; family Rutaceae; genus Zanthoxylum; species Zanthoxylum bungeanum. The sequence goes on along the minus strand of SKCR01026295.1, from coordinate 178,881 downwards.
TTCTTGTAAATCATTTATACAATTAATCCATTTACACCTTTTAGCTTTTCTTCCTTCTCTCTCACGCCCTTGGGACTTCTCTTCTCTTCACTGCACAGCTCACAGGCGTGAGCTTTGGGGAGGCAATGAGTGGATTTTTCATGGACAAATCCAAGTGCTAGCACACTTGCGACTATTGCGAAGGTGTTAGGGAGGTTCACCCATGAGGCGGGACTCATCCGACGGAGTTTGGAGCTTCGAAATGAGACCCGAATTAGCTCAAACCAGTGAGCAAATCTGCACAGTGGCGTGAGCAAGGCAGTGGGCTTTATGGCTTGATTCGTCTTCAAATCGACATAACCGATCAATGTAAGTATTCCGCTATCTTCGTTGGTGTATTCGCACATTAATTTCATGTCTTGTTTGATCTTGGGACCTAGATAATAACCAACAGGATCTACCACTCGATCTTCCACGCTATGATTCGTTACCAATAAATTAAAGTGTGGACTTCATTCACAAAATTAATTCTTTAAACTCTTTAGAGATAATTATTGTCACAAATTTTTCTTTCAACACTTGAGAGGAAAAATAAATCACTTGAGAATTGGAAGAAGCTATCTCCCTATTCTTTTTGGCATTTTAAAGAAAGAATGAAGAAGATGATGTTTTTGTTCACTATTTTTTCTCTCCTCTCAACACTTGAAATATTTTTTCCATGATTTTGATTCTCTCAACTAAACAAAGACAACCACCCTTATCTCCATAAGCCACTAATGTCTTTATTAATGAAAGTGGAATGACAAACAAATGCATGCGAAGTGGATCAAAGATTAGGTAATTAGGTATGACCTAATAGACAGAGATATTGGAGATCATGGCAAGACATATGGGTTTGTCTATTTGATAATACAAATATCATTATCCTGATGATGATATAATTATCTCATAATTATAAATCCTTGATTATCTCATAATCATTAACACTTGAAAACATTATATTAAATTTATTTAATATAGTTTTCATTTGTGACAAAGTATATTATTAATCCCAAAAATAATATTTAAATATATATATATGTGAGTATATAATTAGACTATCAAATGAGTGGTATTTATATCACTATTTCCCACTTATTTAACCTAATATTTTGTATAGTTTCTCAGGTTTTGTGAACGTTTTGATGTGTTTTATTGTTGTTTTGCAGATAAATAAAGTTGGGAAAGCATTGGAAGCAATTTGGGGCCAAAACAGTGAAAAAAGATGAAAAGGGCAATTTTGTAATTTTTTCGGCGTTGCTACGCCTAACGTGTGCCGGTCATGCTAACGTGCGCCTAGGGACACGTGTCACAATCTAAGAAATTGGACTTGCTAACGTGCGCCGACCTTGCTAACGTACGCCGTGCCACGTGTCATCATCACAGAAGATCAGCTAAAATGCGCCGTGTGCCACGTGTCACAATCCTATTGGACCAAACTTAGCGCGTGCCACGTGTCACCTTATCATTGGACCGAATCCCCGGAAAATCGCATGCTGCCACGTGTCAAGCTCTCATTGGATCGATCCTAAGCGCGTGCCACGTGGCGCCTTCTCATTGGACCGAAATATCAGCCATTCACCGCGTGCCACGTTGACGCTTTCCATTGCACCACTCTCACCGCGTGCCACATGTCATCATTTGATTGAGCCGATAATGCGTGTGGTCAAAAGACGCGTTGACTGAAAATGCGTGCCAACGTCGCGACTCTGGGAGCTTTGGCGTCACGACGCTAGATGCAAAAAATGCCTATAAATTGAGGCCTTCAGCATTCATTTCTGGTGTGCTTTCCTTGGGATCTTTTCCCTGTTTTTAGAGGATTTCATCTAGTTTTGTAAATATAAAAAAATTTTAAATTATGTATTTTAATTTTCAGTAATAATAGTAGTTCTTATTCTTCTCTTTTCTTTTATGTTTAGTAGTTAATTTTCCGCTGGGGTAAAAAGCGAAACCTTTAATATAATTATCTAGGTAAATCTCACTTAATTATAATTTATAAATTATAATTTAACCGGATTAATTAATGCCAGACTTTATTACCGCCTATATGGTTGGTCTAAATATAAATTACTTTACCGCCTATATGGCTGGTCTTTATGTGACAGATAATTACCGTCTATATGGCTGGTGTAATTGAACTAAATGGATTATCGCCTATGTGGCTGGTTTTAATTGTTTAACATTATTAATTCCTGCGAAAGCAGAACATAAAATAATTTATATATTATAATAAGTGAGATTCATAGATAAGAAATATTAAATGTGGATCATCTAACCCCAGCATTTTATTTTATTCCAGGGAAGTGATGAAACACAATATTACAAGGCTTAATAATTGATTTAATTATTTATTGGGTAATTCTTTAGTTTGTTTATTGAGTCTTAAGCTTAATGCTTCTTGTTGTCTGATCACCAATAAGATTGATGTGGTAAACTTAAAATGAACTAGACATAGGGATTTTAGGTTTCAGCCTTAGATTCAATAGCCCACGATCTTTCTTGATGATATATAACCCTTTAATAGATTTCCTTACAGGATAGACATATACCTGTCGGGCGGGGTTAGCCACCATTGGAACTTGATCTTAATGAATCCAAGTAATTTGGTTGACATAGACATATGGTTCAATTGGGTTATACTGGGTATTTGCGTCTGACCATCGATAGAGGCTTTTGCATAATTTCGTGTTCCAAGTTAGCAAACTGATTTATTACACATAGATAAGAGAATCAATTCATCTTTATAATAATATTGTGTGGAGTCACGACCCTAGATCTTTGAGTCTTTTCTTTTATTTCCTTAGTATTTTCTTTTGAGTCTGTTTTTATTTTATTTAGCAAATCCACATTCAACCTGCCAAAAGCAATCAATTCCCTTCTCCCTATAATTAGATACCTGTAAATAAATAGTATCAATAATTAATAACAACAATAGTAATTAAGTCCTCATGGGATCGATAATTTTATACTACTTGAACGATACGTGCGCTTGCGTTATACTTGTGTGTTTACGCCGGTCAAGTTTTTGGCGCCGTTTCCGGGGACTTATTTTTCTTGAGTTATTAATTTTGAAGCTATCTAATTTACTTGTATTTAATTTTCTTTATTTTTATCTGTAATTTTTATTTATTTCTTTTGTTTTCAGGTGATTAAAAAAATGGAACATTATTAGGAGATTGAAAGATTACGAGCTTTACTAGAAGAAGATACACCCCAAATCTGTGAGGAACAGTCCGTTTTCTGAGGCCTGTTGTCCAGCCCAACGATTATCACTGGAAGCCAGAACCAAGTGACACTACATTTGCTCAACAGAACGCAATGGGGTCGCTTCCCGAAGATTCACCGATGACGTATGATTCGAGCATAATTAATCTGGGATTAATTACGGAGAGACTTTATCTGGGATAAAGTACTATTTGAAGAGAGAGAAAGATTAATTAAAATTAATCGATAAAATAATATATTTGATATATTAAACGAAATTATATTTCGACGCGGAATTAAAATTAGATTTTAATTCGGGCAAACGAGTTAATTTAGAATTAATTCGTTAGCGACGTGAATAGTAATTTTACTAGGCATAATTATTTAATTAAATTCGATTTAATTACGTCGCGACATAAGTTCGTTAATTCGGAATTAGCGAACCTGAGCCCAGGAGTGTTTGCGGGCCCACTCGCATTTGGAATCGAGTGGGGCCCACATGTCACATCAAATATCACTTCACTTGTCACCTTTAGTAGCTTTTGGTTGATGGGTTTAGGTGAATTAGTTGGTGACTTGTAATACACTATAATGTCAAGCTTGAGTGACCTATTACCAAATACACATTTGGTATATCTTTTAATTGTTTTTGAAAACAATTACACAAGCTTATCACTCTCTCTCATTACCGAAAAATTGAAGCAATTTTCTCTCCCCCTTGTTCTTCCATTACCGAAACTGCTCAAGAACAAGATCAAAAATTGTGACAATTTTTGAGTGCTAGCACACACATCAAAGGAATCATACAAGGTGTTAGGAAAACCAACTTGAGAGCTTGGAATCCATACAAAGCTTGGAGCTTGGAGGAGTCACCTTAGCCGAAAATAGCAAGAGTTCTTGGAGGAATTTTTGATTCTCAACACATCCAAATCCGATCATTGTAAGTGTGTTTCCGCCACTCTTCTTTGTATATTCATTCACATTTCTATGCTTATTTTGATCTTGGGACTAAACCTAGAAACCCAACAATGGTATCTATGAGCCAATTTGAGCATGAAATGAATTAGGGTAAAATCATTTTGAGCATGATTTGATAAAATTGATTGATTGAGTATGCTTGAATGATGATGTTATGAAGTTGTATATGATCAATTTCTTGAAAAGTTGATTGGATCAATTTTTTGCCCATTACATGGCTTGTCCGAATGTAAAGATTACCCTAGGGTCATGGTATTTTTTTTTCGTTGATCATTGGATGACTGAAACGATTGGGAAATTTTGATTTAAAATTCAATCGAATTGAAAAATGAAATCAGACAAAATTACCCACCATTGTCGTGACCAATCTAGCATGTAATGACTTGATTTTTTGATTCAAAAATGTTGGACATAAGTTGAACAAATGGATACATAATTAATTAATTAAATTGTATTTTGGAAATATTAATTTAGATAATTAATTGATGTATTACACTTTAGTTAATTGAATTATAAAATTTGGAATTTTAAAATTTGATTAATTAGGCTTGATTTTGAATTGGGCTTGAAATTGTTGTATTTGGGCAAAATGAACTTGGTTGGGCCAAGTTGGTTTAGGCCAATTGGATTGGATCCAAATTGGGCCTAAATCATTCCATTAAGTCCAAATATAACAAATGGGCTTTAAAAGTTTAATTGGGCCTTATGGGCCAAAATTGGTTTCTTGGCAAATGAGGGTGATTCCTTAATTGGGCTTGGTAATTGGGTTTGACCCATATTGACCAAAGCCCATGCCTTATGAAATCAATTGAAAGCCCATCGGACTTTAATTAAATGAACATTGGATGTTAGTTGGGCTTTGAGACCCGATTAGATTAGATTTGGAATCTAAGTCGTTAAAGCGCATTAAAAAGTGTAGTTATTTAATTTGGAATTAAATAAATGAATTAGTATTGAATACGAATTAAATTAGATTTAACGAGTAGTTCGATATAATTCATGAATTCATACTTTGAGTACTTGGATTAGATTGAATGAATACATGGATGTGTTGAATGAATAGCGTATATCAGATGGATATTAGAAGGGAAATGGCAATTTTAGAAATTGTTGTAAATTTAGAATTTATAAATTGGACCTGCGTGTCCAGCCTTATCTCTCATTATTTCTTTGTATTCTATTCTCACCTAATTCCCCTTAATGTAATGAGGTTTCTATTATTGTATTATGTAATTGGGTAGAAGTAGAATAGTGCTAGCCGGGGAGAGGAAAATGAGTGATTTGTTCTAGGAACAAGTTGTTAAATATCCATCTGCATATCGTTATTAATTTACTTTCGCGCCTTATTATGCTTTTAGAATGCATGCTTAAGGGTGTATGATGAGACCTAACAAAGATAATAAATTGGTTGCCAATTTACGTGAAAACCCTCAAAACATATTAAGCGATATTTCCTTCCATTGAGTGATTCTTACTCAAGATCCAAAATTGGCATTGGTTTGTTGGCCAAAGTTAAGACCTTTGTCAATTGCGGATGTGTTTGAATCATGAAAGCTTTGTTCCATATCAGTGTCTTGTCCAAGTTGTGATTTGTTGGCCAAAGTCAAGATCACTTCTTGTCCATCGACATTGATTACGAAGCTTTCCAAGGTCAATGGGTCCCGCTTAACTGGAATCATTAAGCTTGTTGTGCCAAAGCCAAGGCTTAGTTGATTCAGAGGAAAAGGTTAGGAAAATATATTGGATATATTGGCATATATATTGTATATATGTTTCGGACTTGGAGGTCCACCTACCGGATCTAGGAATTGGATGAGATCCAATTGATCTTCGAGATCTACCTAGTTAAATATCATACAACTTGTTGGCCAAAGTCAAGGTTGTGCGTTATTTAACGGGATCCTAGCCCACTAGGAAACTGGGTTTCCCGAGTACTCGACAGAGGGTTAGAGGCTCGTCGAAAAATAGTGGGAGGCTAGTATTGAATTTTCAATTTCGTTCAAATACTTAGCTTTACGCGCTTTCAAATATTTCGTCAAAATTATTTTATCAATTGGACTAATATAATGTTATTTTTCTTGTAACATTTGGACTGTACCCTACATTGTTAATTGGATAATTAGATTATCGCAATTAAAATGACTAGAAAGAATAATGTCCGAGACATCATCATGGCGATAATGTCTTCAACGGCACTAACTTTTCTGATTGGGACATGAATCTAACGATAGTCCTTGGATTCGAGAGGCTGCTATATACTATAGAGAGACCTCTTGGGCCTAAGCCCAGATCTGATCAGTTGCTCGAGCTAGATCTTTGGAAGACACATAGTGATGACAATGCAACTGCTCAATCTATCATGCTTGCTGCTATGACTCAACAATTCCGTTGACAGAATAAAGGATTGGATCCCTATACTATGTTGGCGAAGTTGAATGATCTACACCGATCTAATCTTAGATCGCAAAGATATGAGTTACAGAAGAAGCTCTTCCGTGCTCGGATGTCGGAGGGTACGTCTGTTGAACATCACGTGACACAGATGATTGCTGATATTGAGCAGCTTGGACAAATGGGGATTGTCTTTGAGATAGAGACCTCTATAGATTTGATCTTGCAGTCTCTCCCCGACACTTGGAGTGGGTTTATCATGAACTACAACATGATGAACCAAGAGTAGACTCTTGGAGAGCTGATGTCCACACTGCGTGAGGCAGAGAAGGAACTTCTTAAGGGCAAGAAGCGCGAGGCGCACTTCGCTTCTATATCTCGGACTCCGAGGGCTGGGCCCAAGGCGACTGGAGGTATCAAGAAGAAGAAAAAGAAGGGCAAAAGCAAAGCGTCAAAGGCTTCTGGGAAGCCTAAGGACAAATCTCAGGATGTTTGCCTCCAGTGTGGGAAGCGGGGTCACTGGAAGCGTGACTGCCGCGAGTACAAGGAGCTCCAGAAGGAGATAAAGGCGGGCAAGGCACCGGCCTCAGGTATGTTTGTTATAGAAATAAACATGACTACTTCTAGTTTTAAAAATTGGATTTTTGATTCTGGTTGTGGTACTCACATTTGTACTGATGTGCAGGATCTACGGATTAGCAGGAAATTGGCGTTAGGAGAGATTGATCTACGAGTTGGAAATGGGACGCAGGTCGCCGTTTTGGCCGTGGGCACCTATGTTTTGGAACTGCCCTTGGGGCATGTACTTGAACTTTTGGACTGTTATTATGTACATAGTTTGACTAGGAATATTATTTCTGTTTCTATGTTAACCAAATGTGGGTATACTTTTGTATTTCGAAACACTGGGTGTTTTAAGTATAAAAATGATATAGAAATTTGCACTGCTGTTGTAAATAATGGTCTTTATATTTTGAATATAAATCAATCTCAACCATATTCTGTAACAAACAAAAGGCTTAAAGTAAGTCATAAAGATGAAACTTATATGTGGCATTGTCATCTGGGACACATAAACAAGACTCGTATATCCACACTTTCGAAGAGTGGGTACTTGGACGGATTTGATCCAAATTCATATGACGTCTGCGAATCTTGCTTATTAGGCAAAATACCTAAGTCACCTTTTAGCGGTAAAGGTGTACGCGCCACAGAACTGTTAGCCCTTGTTCATAGTGACGTTTGTGGGCCCATGTCTAGCCAGGCTAGAGGTTGATACGAATACTTCGTAACCTTTACGGATGATGCATCGCGTTATGGTTATGTGTATCTTATGAGACACAAGTTGGAAACTTTTGAGAAATTCAAAGAGTTTCGACACGAAGATGAAAAACAGACCGGCAAAAGTATTAAGACATTACGGTCGGACCGTGGTGGCGAATACTTGAGCAATGAGTTTCTTGACTACTTGAAAGAATATGGTATTCTTTCACAGTGGACTCCTCCCGGAACACCGCAATTAAATGGTGTGTCCGAACGGAGAAACCGAACCTTGTTAGACATGGTAAGGTCTATGATGAGTCGCACTGAGCTACCTATTTCCTTATGGGGATATGCATTAAACAATGCAATACTTATTTTGAATAAGGTTCTATCAAAGTCTGTTCAACAGACTCCGTATGAAATATGGACAGGAAAGAAACCGGGTTTCTCATTCCTGAAGATTTGGGGATGCTGGGCATACGTCAAACGTTTGGAAGGTACCAAACTTGAACCCAAATCGGGTAAATGCCTATTTGTAGGATATCCTAGGGAAACCAAAAGATATTACTTCTATCACCCACGAGAGAACAAAGTTTTTGTTGCTCTACATGCAGTTTTCCTTGAGAAGGAATTCCTAAATGCAGTGGTTAGTGGGAGGAAAGTAGAACTCGATGAAAATCGGAGTGATAGTGTTCATGCCATAGAATCCTCAACGGAATAAGAACAGTTCATCAGGGATGAAGCTGTACCATAATCTTCGATTACACAAGGACCGCGTAGGTCGGAGAGAGTCAAGAAACAACCTGAGAGGTATGGGTTTCTGATCTCACCTCATGTAGATATTAATCTCATTGAGGATAACGAACCGGCTACGTATGAGGAAGTGATACAAGGTATCGACTTCGTTTTATGGCAAGATGCCATGAAGTCCGAAATGGATTCCATGTATACCAACCAAGTTTGGACACTGGTTGATGCACCAGAAGGCGTAAAGCCTATTGGATGCAAATGGGTCTTCAAGAAGAAGACCGACATGGATGGCAACGTACAAACGTACAAAGCTAGGCTTGTAGCGAAGGGGCATCGTCAACGATATGGTGTCGATTAAGACGAAACTTTCTCACCCGTTGCCATGATTAAATCCATTCAGATAATGCTTGCTATAGCTGCATATTTCGATTACGAGATATGACAGATGGACGTCAAAACCGCTTTCTTTAACAGAAACCTTTTGGAGGATGTTTATATGCAACAGCCTGATGGTTTTTTCGTGTCGCGACTTGCAAACAAGGTTTTTAAGTTAAATCGATCCATTTATAGATTGAAGCAAGCATCGCGTTCTTGGAACCAACGCTTTGATGAGATCATAAAAGAATATGATTTCGTTCAAAGCGAAGATGATCCTTGTGTATATAAGAAGGTTAGTGGGAGAGCACTGACATTCATTGCCCTTTACGTTGATGATGTACTGCTTATTGGCTTTCATTGAAATTCTCCATGAAAGATCTGGGAGAAGCAGCCTTTATTCTAGGAATAAAGATCTACCGGGATAGATCTAGAAAGCTATTTGGACTCTCCCAGAGTACGTACATTGACATAGTGTTGAAGAGATTCAACATGGATCAGTCCAAGAGGGGACTGTTGCCAGTGTCACATGGCGTCACTCTATCTAAGGACATATGTCCTAAGACTCAAGATGAGAGAGACAGCATGAGTAGGATACCGTTCACCTCGGCAGTCGGATCGATCATGTATGCTATGATATGTACGCGACCTGATGTCTCCTATGCTTTGAGCATGTGTAGTCGCTATCAGGCCGATCCAGGTGAAGGTCACTGGATGGCGGTTAAGAATATCCTTAAGTATCTTAGACGAACTAAAGATGATTTCTTAATCTATAGAGATGAAGAACTTGAGGTAACTGGGTATACCAATGCAAGTTTCCAAACCGAAAAAGACGACTGTAAGTCACAATCCAGGTACATATTTTGTTTGAATAACGGAGCAGTAAGCTGGAAATCTTCCAAGCAAGAGACGTTGCCGATTCAACAACAGAAGCGGAGTATATTGCTGCAGCTGAAGCAGCAAAGGAGGCAGTTTGGATCCGAAAATTCCTAATTAGATTAGGAGTAGTTCCGTTAGCAGCTGAGCTCATTCAATTGTATTATGAAAATAACGGGGCTATAGCGCATGCTAAGGAACCGCTGTCTCATCAATGATCCAAGCATGTCTTCGAAGTTTCCATCTGATTCGTGAGATCATACATCATGGCGATGTGAAGATCGAGAAGGTCGCATCAGAGGACAACATTGCAGATCCGCTGACGAAAGCCATTCCTCAGCAAAAGTTTGAGCGACATGTACATAGTTCAGGTGTTAGATGCTTGAGTGACTGGCTATAGGCCAAGTGGGAGATTGTTGGACAATTATGACCCATAGCGTCACTATTTGTAAAAGACATTGTGTTTTTGTACAAATTAATTATGTAGCAATGGAAATTGCCTTTTATCATTTCGTAATTAGATTACTTAAATGTGTGAATGATGAAAGTCCTTATGATTAGTTCCGGATTGATAAGATATGAGACAGTATCAATCCATAAAGGTTTAATCATTAAATATCCCTAGTCGTAGTATTATCAAGACTGGACATCGATAATGCGGAATAGATTAGTATTGCATTTGTGCGTGTTATGGAAGCGTAACATCATAATTCTCATGTATATAAGTATTGAATACTTATGAAAGTGTGATAGGAGGTTGTGTTTTACCGGTGGTACGGAAAACAGCTTCGCTCTGGATAGACCCCGCGGAATCCCATTGGTAGTATTACTATGTGTCTATGGGAGTCCGCATGAGGGTAGGTGTATTTGGTCTTAACCTGAGACTTACATCGCTAGTACTTGCGACAATCAATACGCTTTGTTTTTGGTCGTCCAAGACTTTAAAAGGCTCTGTGTACGCCTCTTCTGGGTTTATTGAGAATTGTAGTGTATTGGGTGTGATGTCAAGACGGAAGTATCATTTCAGTCATATGGAGATGATGGTCACGCAGGGATACATAACTGGTTCTCTATAGGGTTGCAACCATCTGGATAATATGACTAGGTCATGATTATCCGATAATAAAGAGACTAGTTGCTAGTGATCCGATATATGCTTCGTACGGGGCAGACACTATTCCAGCCCCAGGCCTTGCATGTGACATCCGATACTGGATCGCAATACGCAATACTACGTATACTACGCCTGATATAGATCGTATATTCCATTAAGAATATTTCTGGAGAATTGGGTAGGCCATGGCGCTTTGCTAGAAGCCAACCTTGTCTCGTAAATCGGTAAAAACGTAGTACTTGGTACGTACGTGTTTGGATAGTCCGACGACCGAATTTACTGCCAACATATCCAGGGATCTCTTGGGTCGCTTCCCGAAGATTCACCGATGATGTATGATTCGAGCATAATTAATTTGGGATTAATTGCGGAGAGACTTTATCTGGGATAAAGTACTATTTGAAGAGAAAGAAAGATTAATTTAGAATTAATCGATAAAATAATATATTTGATATATCAAACGAAATTAGATTTCGACGCGGAATTAAAATTAGATTTTAATTTGGGCAAACGAGTTAATTTAGAATTAATTCGTTAGCGACGTGAATAGTAATTTTGCTAGGCATAATTATTTAATTAAATTCGATTTAATTACGTCGCGACGGAAGTTCGTTAATTCGGAATTAGCGAACCTGAGCCCGGGAGTGTTTTCGGGCCCACTCGCATTTGGAATCGAGTGGGGCCCACATGTCACATCAAATGTCACTTCACTTGTCACCTTTAGTAGCTTTTGGTTGATGGGTTTAGGTGAATTAGTTGGTTACTTGTAATACACTCCAATGTCAAGCTTGAATGACCTATTACCAAATACACATTTGGTATATCTTTTAATTGTTTTTGAAAACAATTACACAAGCTTATCACTCTCTCTCATTATCGAAAAATTGAAGCAATTTTCTCTCCCCCCTTGTTCTTCCATTACCGAAACTGCTCAAGAACAAGATCAAAAAATTAGACAATTTTTGAGTGCTAGCACACACATCAAAGGAATCATACAAGGTGTTAGGGAAACCAACTTGAGAGCTTGAAATCCACACAAAGCATGGAGCTTGGAGGAGTCACCTTAGCCGAAAATAGCAAGGAGTTCTTGGAGGAATTTTTTCTTCTCAACACATCCAAATCCGATCATTGTAAGTGTGTTTCCGCCACTCTTCTTTGTATAGTCATTCACATTTCTATGCTTATTTTGATCTTGGGACTAAACCTAGAAACCCAACAGGCAGAGCTATCAAGATCCTTCATGGTATGAAGAGCCATCACATTTCACAGAACCACATTTTCCATGTTATCCACCACCCACCTACAATGATCTTCATCAAGAACCAGAACCATCAAAGGAAGAACAATTGGTTGACATGCTCAAAGATTTATTCAAGAAACAAGACAAAAAGTTGGATACAATGCTTGAAACATACCAGAATCAACTCGAAAGTATTCAAAGACAATCAGCATCTATTCAGAGGATGACAGATCAAATGTGACAATTCACAGAAAACCAGAACTACATACCTCAAGAACCAGTTTCAGATGACACTGATGAAGCCTTCGAGTACCAATCATTTCATAATGACACTTCAACAGAGGAGGAGGCTGAGCAGTATCAACAACCAGAGGTATCAGTTCAGGAGCCCAAACCAACAAAGTCTTTGTTTAATTTCTATTATTCAGACTCTGACGAGGATGAAGAAGCTGAGTTGTTTGTACCAACTGCACCAACAACAATTGAGGATGGAACTCTGTATCCTCAAAATGAAGATCTTGGAGAATGCTTTGCACAAATGTTTGAAGAAGATCTACCCGAGCCAATCATTTCACTCAGATCAGAGGATGAAGACCTAAAAACAGAGATAACTTTACATCCTCAGATTGACACTTATGGAACATGCATTTCACAGATGACGGATGAAGAATTGAATACAGAAATTTTACAATTCATCTATGAAGAAAAGGTGGAGCAAGAAGCAGAGCAAATGGAGGAGCAACAGTTTGACCAAATTGAAGATCTCAGGCATTCAGGTGAAACATCACTGTTTTGGGGAGTACAAATCAAAGATATCACCCAGAAGCTTGACATAATGGAATTTCTATTCAAAGTCAAGCACCGTACGAGACCTCCTTATTTTCTTTCTTTCTTTTCAAGAACCACTGGAGCAACAAAGATTAAAAAGGTGGCACAAGCACTGAATGGGACAAAATATTTTTTGCCACTTTACCGTTGGAAGAGACCCTTCAAAAGCAACGCTCACGAGATTGTCTTTAATCGGTAATCCAAAACGACGTTGAAACCTCATTGACAGATAGATTTCAGTCACGTCTGGCTGAAGATGAAAAATTTACCGCTAGCAGGGAGGCAACCCATGCACTTTTTGACCTTTCATGATTTCTTTTGTTGTTTAGCTAACAATCGTCCTTTGGAAGATACTAGTGCTATTATTACTCACCCTTTTCAGGTACTATAAATTCAACCCGTCATTGCACTTTTGAAGACATCCAGAGTAAAAAATGGAAGCCACTTCAAGAAGACGAGTTGAAAACATATGTGTGTTTTGCGGTACTAGTGTTGGTACTAAGCCAAAATACGTAGAAGCAGCACAGGAATTGGGTCGAGTCTTAGCTGCAAGGAATATGCACTTAATATATGGCGGAGGCAATCTTGGACTAATAGGGATCGTTTCAAAGGCCGTACAGGAAGGAGGCAGTCACGTTTTGGGAATCATCCCAAAACCCTTGGCAGAGGCAAATCTTATTGAACCATCAAATGGAGAGGAGCTAATTGTGCCAGGTATGTCTGAACGACTGGTAGAAATGATTAACCGTGCTGATGCTTTTATTTCTTTGCCAGGTGGCCTAGCACATTGGAGGAAATTTTTATAGTGCTATCTTGGGCGAACCTGAACATACACCAGAAACTGCTTGGACTGTACAACGTTGATGGATTTTATGATTTTCTTTGTGTGTTTCTTGATGATGCCCGGAGAAATGAGTTCGTGTCAAAACCTTTAAAAGAACTCCTATTTACTGCCATAACTGCTCCGGATCTAATTGACCAAATCTTAGCCTATGAACCATAAGTTTACCCTATCCTTTCAAAGATAAATTGGTTCGAGGACGATCGTGGTAAGAGGCGTCGGATTAATCTGGATCTTAACCTTTAACTTTTCGTGTAGAATTTCAGCTAACCAGGTATTATCTTCTAAACTCTTCTTCTACTATTTAAGACATTGGGGACAATGTCTCATTTAGGTTTGGGGGAGAGAATTAGTTGATCAGTACCTTGTTTTTAGTTTGTGTGTTGTTTTTATTTTTAGTCCAAATTTTTTCGAAAAATACAAAAAAAATTGAAAATTTTTCAAAAAATTACAAAAATATTTTGCGTTTTTGTGTTTTTATTTTGACTAAAAAGGTGAAATTGGTAAGAGATAGCTGAGTAAGGAGTTTTCACTCCTGAGACGTATCTCAAACCTATTTCGGAACAAGTTAATTTTTGTTTATTTCCTTTTGAATTATTTAATTTGTGAATTCTCCATAATACTGACTAAAATGGATCTTCATATGCTCAGTTGACAAGTATTATCAACGTACATGGAAACATACAGACATGAGCTATAATTGAAAAGTTTGTAATATTCAGTGCTCTAGTTTAATTGGAGGAAGCATCTCAAAAAGCAATGGAATAAAAAAAAAGTCTGAGATCCGAGTTATTAAGTCTGTAAGGGTGTTTTAACACCTAGTTCCCTAAAGCCAACTGGTTTGGGAGTCACTGGCCCAAAGCTCGCTACATGGATTAAAGATGCTGCAAAAAATATATATATCTGAAGTCTGAGTAATTAAGTCCGTAGGGGTGTCTTAACACCTGATACCCTAAAGCCAACTGGTTTAGGAGTCACCGACCCAACACTCGCTACATAGATGGAAGATCTCATGGGTCGCTTCCCGAAGATTCATCGATGACGTATGACTCACACTTTATTAATCTTGGATTAATTATAAGAGAGAGAAAATAAATCTAGGATTAATTGCGGAGATATTTTATCTGGGATAAAATATTATTTAAAGAAAGAGAACGATTAATTTGGAATTAATCGATAAAATAATATATTCGATATATTATACGAAATTAGATTTCGACGCGGAATTAAAATTGGATTTTAATTCGGACGAACTAGTTAATTTAGAATTAATTCACTAGCGACGTGAATAGTAATTTTGCTAGGCATAATTATTTAATTAAATTTGATTTAATTACGTCGCAACGGAAAATTCGTTAATTCGAAATTAGCGAACCCGAGCCCGGGAGTGTTTGCGGGCCCACTCGCATTTTGAATTCAAGTGTGGCCCACAAGTCACATCAAACGTCACATCATTAGTCACTTTGAGTGATGTGATGTATAGTCACTTTGAGTGATGTGATGTCTAGTCACTTTTGAGTGATTAATGGTGGTGGTTGGAAGACTTTAAAAGTCTTATACCTTTTTGGAAAAATGGTAATTGGTTTTCGTATTTGAATTTTGGAAATTAAATAACCAAATACAAAAACACAACCAACACAACTTCATCTTTTTTCTTCTCTCCATCCTCACGGCCAAGGGCCATTTTCTCTCTTTTGGTTCTCATTTGCCGAGAACAACAAGGAACAAAATGGAAGATTTGTGGCAAATCTTTCCAATGCTAGCACATGAAGAGTCATCCAAAGGTGATATGGAAACAAACCATTGAGCATGGAATCCATTCCCAAGCTTGGAGCTTGACCGAATTTGGAGAGCACAACAAGGAACCCATAGCCGAAAGCTTCAAGGAAGGTGCCAAGAATTTTTGTTGTTCCTCGTATCGCAAAAGCCGATCATTGTAAGTATGATTCCGCCATACTTCTTGATTGTATTCACATGATTTCTATGCTTGAATGATCTTGGGACTAACCTAGAAACCCAACAATGGTATCTTGAGCCTTGTTTAAGCATGAAATTGAAATTAGGGTAAAAGTTGGTAAAATTGATTTGAGCATGTTTGGATGAAATTGATTGTTTAAATATGCTTGAATGATGATAACATAGTGTTATCCATGATCAATTTGATGAAAATTAAGTTGGATCAAATTTTCCCTAATTGGTTGGCTTGGCCGAAAGTTGTACTACCCTAAATGTCATGGTGATTTTTGTTTTTTGATTCATTGGATGAGTTGAAATCATTTGGGAAATGTTGATTTAAGATTCAATTGGATTGAATTTGGAATTGGACAAAAAACCCTATTATTGTCGTGACTACTAGCATGGAAAATGACTTGATTTTTTGATTCAATTGTGTTGGACATAAGTTGATGATGATAAGCATAATTAATTGAGTAAATTGGTGTTTTGGAAATGTTAATTTGACTAATTAATTATGGCTATACACTTTGATTAATTTAATTGTGAAATTTGGAATTTTGTAATTTAAATTAATTGGGCTTATTTTGGAATTGGGCTTGTAAAGTTGTATTTGGGCTTAATGGGCTTGGTTGGGCCAAGTTTGGTTTAGGCTAATTGGTTGGATCCAATTGGGCCAAAAACCATATCCATAAAGTCCAAATATAACTAATGGACCTTTAATATTTTAATTGGGCCTAAATTGGTTTCTTGGCAAATAAGGGTGATTCCTTAAATGGGCATTGGTATTTGGGTTTGACCCATATTGACCAAAAGTCCATGGCTTAAGAAATTAATTGAAAGCCCATTGGACTTTAAATTAAATTGACATTGGATGTTAATCGGGCTTTGAGACCCGTAATGATTATATTTAGAATCTAAGTCGTAAAGGCTCATTAATAAAGTGTGATATTTATTTTGGAATTAAATAATGAATTAGTATTAAATACAAATTAAATTGGATTTAATATTATAGTTTAATATAATTCAAGAATTCGTACTTTGAGTACTTATTCTTAAAACGAGTTGGACTCGCGCAAAATCAAATCGTTGTTTGAACATTGGATGGTCATTAATTTTCAGATTAATTAATTGGATTAGATTGATTGATAACATGCTTTGTGTGAATACATGAATGCGATGCATGAATAATGTATATCAGATGGATATTAGATGGGTGAGGGAAATTTTGGAAATTGTTGGTATAGATTTAGAATTTATTAAATTGGACCTGCGTGTCCAGCCTATTACCTCTTGACTCTGTATATTTCTCTTCTCACCTATTCCTCTCAATGTAAATGAGGTTTCCTTAGAAGTGTTATGTAATCGGGTAGAAGTAATACTTGTGCTAGCGGGAGAGAGGAAAGTGAGAGATTTGTTCTAGGAAGAATTTGTTAAGTATCCATCCGCATATCATTATTACATTTATTAATACGCGCCTTATTATGGTTTTAGAATGCATGTTTAAGAGTGTATGATGATGAGACCTTAAGAAAGATAATTAATTGGTTGCCAATTACGCGAAAAAACCCTCAACACATATTAAGCGTTTTTTCCTTCCATTGAGTGATTCTTTCTCAAGATCCAAGATTGGCACTGGTTTGTTGGCCAAAGTCAAGACCTTTGTCCATCGCGGATGTGTTTGAATCATGAAGGCTTTGTTCCATATCGGTGTCTTGTCCAAGTTGTGATTTTTTGTCCAAAGTCAAGATCACTTCTTTTCCATCGACATCGATTACGAAGCTTTCCAAAGTCAATGGGTTCCGCTTAACTGGGATCACTAAGTTTGTTGTACCAAAGCCAAGGCTTAGTTGATTCAGATGAAAAATGTTAGGGAATATATTGGATATATTGGCATATATAAGATATATGTTTTGGACTTGGATGTCCACCTACTGGATCTAGGAATTGGATGGGATCCAATTGATCTTAGAGATCTACCTAGTTAATTATCATACAATTTGTTGGCCAAAGTCAAGATTGTGTGTTATTTAACGGGATCCTAGCCTACTAGAAAACAAGGTTTCCCGAGTACTCCACAGAGGGTTAGAGGCTCGTCGAAAAATAGTGGGAGGCAAGTATTAAATTTGCAATATTCGTTTAGTTACTTGCCAATACGCGCTCATTTCAAATTTTTCGTCGTTAGATTAATATATTAGTTGGACTAATAATTAATCGTTATTTTAATAAAAACAGTTGGACTGTACTCAAACTATATCAATTAATAGTTGATTTTATAATTGGATTATAGTAATCAATATAATTGAATTTATCCAATTAAATTATAGTTGATGATATAGTTAGACTATAGTAATCATTATAATACATAGTACCTAAAATCGTTGATTCGATAATTGGACTATTGGAATCAAGATAACTGAAAGATTAACGTTTAGAACATAATCCTGGGTTTAAATGTATTTAAATGGTTTAATTTTCAGATTGGGAATAAAACCTCTTGGGCCTAAGCCCGGAGTTGAGCAAATAAGTAGAACATGATATTTGGAATATTCATGTGATGATAACTTTAGTGCTTAATCCATTATGCTTGCCGCAAAGACTCCTTAATTTCTTAGTCAGAACTAAGGATTAGATCCTTATAATATGATAATGAAATTGAAGGATCTTCATAGATCTATTCTTATATCTTAGAAGTACAAATTGCAATAGTAAACTTTTGGAGAGTTCATGACTATGCTCAAGGAGACTAAGCCAGAGTTTGCAAAAGGGCAAGAAGCGCAAGGCGTATCTTACTTCGACATTCCAGAAGGCCTAGGCTTGGCCGAAGGCTTCTGGGGTGTGGAAAAGGGTAAAGGCAAAATCATCATAGTCTTCTAGGAAGACAAATGACATATCCCAAGATGTCGGCCTAAATTGTGGCAAACGGGGTCACTGAAGCGTGACTGCCGTATGGACAAGGCAGACATGAAGGAAATGAAGAGGGCAAGGCTCCGGCTTCAACCATGTTTGTCATTAACATGTTCACTACTAGTATTAAAATTGGATTTTAGATACTGAGTGTGGTACATAAATATATACTGGTGTACAGAATCTGCTGATAAGCAGGAGACTGACTTCAGTTGAGATTTAACTACGAATCGAGAACGGGACGAAAGTCGCTGTTTTAACCGTAGATACCTAAGTTTAGGAACTACCCTTTGGGTGTGTACTTAAATTAGGAAACTGTTACAATGTAACTAGTTTGACTAGGAACATTATCTCTATATCAGGGTTTAACCCGTTGCGGGTATACCTTTATATTCTAGAACACTAAAGTGTTTTATTTTATAAAGATGATATTGAGATAAACACATTAGATGTGAATAACAGTATTTATATTTTGAATATAAATAAATCTCATACATATAACATGACAAACAAATAGCTCAAACTGAATTAATCAGTTGGAGCTTAAAAGTGGCATTGTTGTCTAGGACACATCAAACAAGACTCATATATCCTCACTTTTGAAGAGTGTATACTAGGACGGATTTGATTCTATTCAAATAAAGTCTATGAATCTAGTTTATTAGGCAAAGTGCCTAAAACATTTTTTACTTGGTAAAAGTGCAGGTGCCACCGATCTGTTAGCCCTCGTTCATAGTGACGTAAGTGGGCCCATATCTAGCTAGGCTAGAGGTGGAGATGAATATTTCGTGACCTTTACGGATGTGGCATCGCGTTATGGTTATGTGTTTCTATTTAAAACATGAATCGTAAACTTTTGATAAATTCAAAGAGTTTCGACACGAAGTAGACAAACAGATCGGCTAAAGTATTAAAACATCATGATTGGACCGTGATGAAAATACTTAAGCAATAGGTTTCTCGAATACCTGAAAGAGTATAGTATTCTTTCAATGAGGACTCCTCCCGGAACACCTCTATTGATGGTGTGTCCAAACGGAGAAACCGAATTTTGTTGGACATGATAAGGTTAATCATGAGTCGCTCTGAGCTACCATTTTCCTTCAAAGGATACACATTAAATAGTGCAACACTTATTTTGAATAAGGTTCCATAAAAATCTGTTTGACAGATTTCATATTAGATATGAACAAGAAAGAAACCGGGTTTTCTCACTCCTGGAGATTTGGGAATGCTGGGCATATGTTTGGATGATACCAAACTAAAACCCAAATCGGATAAGTGCCTAATTTGTAGGTTATCTTAGGGAAACCAAAGTATAGTACTTATACAACTCACTAGAGAACAATGTAATTATTGCTCGCCATGCGGTTTTCCTAAGAGGAATACCTATATGCAGTGGTAAGTGGGAGGAAAGTAAAAATCGATGAAAATCAGAATAATATTATTCAAGGCACCGATTCTTTAATGGAACACAAACAGTTTATCAAGGATGAAACTGTACCACAATCTTCGAATACACAATAACCGCGTAAGTCGGTGAGAGTCAGAAAACAACCTGGGAGGTATAGGTTTCTGATCTCACCTCAAGTAGATGTCAATCTTATTACGGAAGACAAACTGACTACGTATGAGGAAGTGATACAAGGTATCGACTCCCTATTATGGCAAAGTACCATGATGTCCGAAATGGATTCCATGTATACCAACTATGTTTAGACACTAGTTGTTGTACTAGAAGGCATTGTGCCTATTGGTACTATATAAGTCTTCAAGGAAGACATACATGGATTGCAACATACAACGTACTAAGCTAGGCTTGTAGCGAAAATGTATCGTTATCAACATTGTGTCGATTACGACGAAACCTTTTACTTGTTGCCATGGTTAAATCCATTTGGATAATGCTTGCTGATGCTGCATGTTTCATTTATGAAATATGGCAGCTGAATGTCAAAATCGCTTTCCTTAAACGGAAACCTTTTGGAGGATGTTTACAACATCCTGACGGTTTTGTCGTACCAAAACGAGCAAACAAGGTTTGCAAGTTAAATCAATCTATTTATGGATTGAAGCAAGCATTACATTCTTGGAATTATCGTTTTGATGTAATCATAATGGTATATGATTTAATTAAAAAACGAAAATGATTCTTGTGTATATAAGGAGGTTAGTGGGAGCCCACTAACAATGAATGTCCTAAGTAATGATGATATATCATTTCTTGGAAATGATGTTCCCATAATACAATCGGTGAAAGCTTGTCTTTCGTGAAAAATTCTCCGTAGAATTCTTGGGAGAGACAATCTTTATTCTAGGAATTAGGATCTACTGGGATAAATCTAAAAGTTGTTGGTACTCTCCGAGAATTCGTACATTGAAATAAATGTACGCGACCTGGTGTCTCATATGTTTTGAGTATATGGAGTCACAATCAGGCCAATCCAAGTGATAGTCACTGGATTGATGTTAAAAACATCCTTTAGTATATTAGAGGAACTAAAGATGTTGTCTTATACTATGGAGAAGGGGAACTTGAAGTGACTGGGTTCACTACTGCAAGTTTCCAAACCGATAATAACGACTATAAGTCATAATAAAAGGTACTATACAGTTTGAATAACAGAACAGTGAGCTGGAAATCTTCCAAGCAAGATACTGTTATCGAATAAACAACAAAAGCGGGTTATTGCTGCAGCTGAGGCAGCAATAGAATCCATTTGGGTCGATAATAATCCTAATTAGATTAGGAATAGTTCTGTTAGCAGCTGAGCTAGGCTATAACACAGGCTGAAGAATTAAAGGTCTCATCAACGATCCAGATACATACTTCAATTATTCATCTGATTCGTTTGGATCATAAATCGTGGCGATGTGATGATCGAATTAATCGCATCAGATGATAACAATGCAAATCCGATTACGAAAGTTTTTTCTCAGTAATTTGAGCGAACCGTACATAGTTCAGGTGTAGGACACTTGAGTGACTGGCTATAGGCCAAATGGGAGATTTTTGGACAGTTATGACCCATAGCGTCACTATTTGTACATATCATGGTGTTGTTGTACAAATTAACTATGTGACAAAGGGAATTGCTCTCTTATCATTTGTAATTAGATTACCAAGATGTATAAATGATAGGAGGTCCTTATGATTAGTTCATGGATTGAGATGATATGAGACATTATCAATCCACGAAGGTTTAATCATTAAATATCCCTAGTAAAAGTATTATCGAGATTGGACATCGATAATGCGTAAAAGACTAGTACTACCATTGTGCGCGTCGTGGGAGCATAACGATATAGTTCTCATATATTTGGGTATAGGATACTCATACAAGTGTAATAGGAGGTTGTGTTTACCGATGGTACGGGAACAGCTTCGCTCTGTATAGACCCCTCAGAATTCCATTGGTAGTATGATTATGTGTCTATGGAAGTCCGAATCAGGGTAGGTGTATTTGGTCTTAACCTGAGACTTGCACCGCTAATACTTGCGATAATCAATATACTTTGGTTTTGGTTGTCCAGGGCTTTAACAGGTTCTGTGTACACCTTTTCTGGGTATATTGAGAATCGTAGTGTATTGGGTGTGATGTCAAGATGGAAGTATCACTTCAGTCATAGTGGAGATGATGATCACGTAGGATACGGAACTGGTGCTCTTTTGTACTGCAGTCATCGGGATAATATGACTAGGTCATGATTATCCGATTATAGAGACTAGTTATCATAGATCCGATATGTGCTTCGTACGGGGCAGACACAATTCCAGCCTCAGGCTTAGCACGTGACATCCGATACTAGATCGAAATACACAATACTACATATACAACGCCTGATAAAGATTACATATTCCTTTAAGAATATTTCTGGTGAATTGGGAAGGCACGATGCTTTGCTAGAAGCCATCAATGTCTTGTAAATCGGTAAAAACATAGTACTAGGTACGTACGTGTTCGGATAGTCCGACAACCGGATTTACTGCCAACATATCCGAGGATCTCATGGGTCGCTTCCTGAAGATTCACCGATGACGTATGACTCGAACTTTATTAATCTGGGATTAATTATAAGAGAGAGAAAATTAAGCTAGGATTAATTGCGGAGATATTTTATCTGGGATAAAATATTATTTAAAGAAAGAGAACGATTAATTTGGAATTAATCGATAAAATAATATATTCGATATATTATACGAAATTAGATTTCGACGCGGAATTAAAATTGGATTTTAATTCGGGCGAACGAGTTAATTTAGAATTAATTCGCTAGTGACGTGAATAGTAATTTTGCTAGGCATAATTATTTAATTAAATTTGATTTAATTACGTCGCAATAGAAAATTCGTTAATTCGGAATTAGCGAACCCGAGCCCGGGAGTGTTTGGGGGCCCGCTCGTATTTGGAATTCAAGTGCGGCCCATAAGTCACATCAAGCGTCACATCATTAGTCACTTTGAGTGATGTGATGTCTAGTCACTTTGAGTGATGTGATGTCTAGTCACTTTTGAGTGATTGATGGTGGTGGTTGGAAGACTTTAAAAGTCTTGTACCTTTTTGGAAAAATGGTAATTGTTTTTGGTATTTGAATTTTGGAAATTAAATAACCAAATACAAAATGACAACCAACACAACTTCATCTTTTTTCTTCTCTCCATCCTCACGGCCAAGGGCCATTTTCTCTCTTTTAGTTCTCATTTGCCGAGAACAACAAGGAACAAAATGGAAGATTTGTGGCAAATCTTTCCAATGCTAGCACATTGAGAGTCATCCAAAGGTGATAGGGAAACAAACCCTTGAGCATGGAATCCATTCCCAAGCTTGGAGCTTGATCGAATTTGGAGAGCACAACAAGGAACCCATGGCCGAAAGCTTCAAGGAAGGTGCCAAGAATTTTTGTTGTTCCTCGTATCGCAAAAGCCGATCATTGTAAGTATGATTCCGCCATACTTCTTGATTGTATTCACATGATTTCTATGCTTGAATGATCTTGGGACTAACCTGGAAACCCAACAAAATATAACTAGAAGAATTTACTTATTCAGTAATTTAGATGAAAGAAAACAACTAGTAACTTGGAGTATAAATTTCACCTGATTAGTCACTAACTTCTTTGTTCTCTTTTCGCTTGTCTTTTTGCTTTTGTGTGCATTAGTTTCACTACCTTTTTACTTTTGTAAAATGTTTGTGGGTATCATTGCTGTAAACCCTCACGAGACTAAAACTCGTCCACTAGGGACACCTAGGGGTTTAATGGCTTGTTGCATACGCTAAATGCAACCGTGATCCATACGAAATTGGCTTAGTTAAATTTTATTTTAAAGATGTTTATGTTATTTTATTCTATGTTTTGGTCGAGGACTAGCAAAATGTTAGGTTTGGGGGTGTGATGAGTGGTATTTATATCACTATTTCCCACTCATTTAACCTAATATTTTGTATAGTTTCTCGGGTTTTGTGAACGTTTTGATGTGTTTTATTGTTGTTTTGCAGATAAATAAAGTCGGGAAAACATTGGAAGCAATTTGGGGCCAAAACAGTGAAAAAAGACGAAAAGGGCAATTTTGCAATTTTTTCGGCGTCGCGACGCCAAGACCTTCAGTGTCGAGACGCCTAACGTGCGCCGGTCATGCTAACGTGTGCCTAGGGACACGTGTCAGAATCTGAGAAATTGGACTTGCTAACGTGCGCCGACCTTGCTAACGTGCGTCGTGCCACGTGTCATCATCACAGAAGATCAGCTAAAATGCGCCGTGTGCCACGTGTCACAATCCTATTGGACCAAACTTACCGCGTGCCATGTGTCACCTTATCATTGGACCAAATCACCGATAAATCACATGTTGCCACGTGTCAAGCTCTCATTGGACCGATCCTAAGCGCGTGCCACGTGGTGCCTTCTCATTGGACCGAAATATCAGCCATTCACCGCGTGCCATGTGTCAGCTTTCCATTGCACCACTCTCACCGTGTGCCACATGTCATCATTTAATTGAGCCGACAATGTGCGTGGTCAAAAGATGCGTTGACTGAAAATGCGTGCCAGCGTCGTGACTTTGGGAGCTTTGGCGTCGCGACGCCAGACGCAGAATATGCCTATAAATTGAGGCCTTCAGCATTCATTTCTGGTGTGCTTTCCTTGGGAGCTTTTCCCTGTTTTTAGAGGATTGCATCTAGTTTTGTAAATATAAATAATATTTAAATTATGTATTTTAATTTTAAGTAATAATAATAGTTCTTCTTCTTCTCTTTTCTTTTATGTTTAGTAGTTAATTTTCCGCTGGGGTAAAATGTGAAACCTTTAATATAATTAACTAGGTAAATCTCACTTAATTATAATTTATAAATTATAATTTAACCGGATTAATTAATGCCAGACTTTATTACCGCCTATATGGTCGATCTAAATATAAATTACATTATCGCCTATATGGCTGGTCTTTATGTGACAGATAATTACCGCCTATATGGCTGGTGTAATTGGACTAAATGGATTACCGCCTATATGGCTGGTTTTAATTGTTTAACATTATTAATTCCTGAGAAAGCAGAACATAACATAATTTATATATTATAATAAGTGAGATTCCTAGATAAGAAATATTAAATGTGGATCCTCTAACCCCATCATTTTATTTTATTCTAGGGAAGTGATGAAACACAATATTACTAGGCTTAATAATTGATTTAATTATTTATTGGGTATTTCTTTAGTTTGTTTATTGAGTCTTAAGCTTAATGCTTCTTGTTGTCTGATCACCAATAAGATTGATGTGGTAAACTTAAAATGAACTAGACATAGGGATTTTAGGTTTCAGCCTTAGATTCAATAGCCCACGATCTTCGTTGAGGATAGATAACCATTTAATAGATTTCCTTACAGGATAGACATATACCTGTCGGGTGAGGGTAGCCACCATTGGAACTTGATCTTAATGAATCCAGGTAATTTGGTTGACATAGACATATGGTTCAATTAGATTATACTGGGTATTTGCATCTGACCATCGACAGAGGCTTTTGCATAATTTCGTGTTCCAGGTTAGAAAACTGATTTATTACACATAGATAAGAGAATCAATTCATCTTTATAATAATATTGTGTGGAGTCACGACCCTAGATCTTTAAGTCTTTTCTTTTATTTTCCTTAGTATTTTCTTTTGAGTCTGTTTTTATTTTATTTAGCAAATCCACATTCAACCTACCAAAAGCAATCAATTCCCTTCTCCCTATAATTAGATACATGTAGATAAATAGTATCAATAATTAATAACAACAATAGTAACTAAGTCCTCGTGGGATCGATATTTTATACTACTTGAACGATACATGCGCTTGCGTTATACATGTGTGTTTACGCCGGTCACTATCCAATTATATTTAATCTGCTACAGTATATCGAGCAAGCATAAGAACCAAATGGACCTATAGTTTCGACCTCCAATAATCCCGAAATATTAATTAAATATTCCAAATTATTAACTTCGAGTTATTCTATTAAAAACCCGAAGCGGCACTCTCATTACCGTAGATGGAAAAAATAAGCCAAACTACTTTGGTGTCCATCGATATAGTCATTACATACGAATTAACCCTTCATGAGTATCTCATAATTAGAGCCGGGTCAAAATGTCTGTTATACCCCTCTAAATATTTTTACCTTAAGTACTATTGATTCTCTAATGAACAATTTATTCATAACTATTATGAATATTAATCTTTCTATTCGCAATAGAAAGACCTGAGCGTTCTAATCGTTCAAGTACCAAATCAACTCTTAAGGAATATACTCCTATATTTCTCGTAAGAAGGAGTGAACTCCATGTGTACGTAAAACATTCCCAGCTACACATCGAACCACGTCCCCAAAGTACGTAGTTATTGGTCGGGACTGCTACACCAACCTCACCTTAATAAATCAAAGGACATAACCTACCATACAAAAGTTCGCAATACACCAATGATTCATATCAATCCTTGTATGACCATCTAATAGATTGAACTCAATTTCTTTATTAAATATATATAATAAGAAATTTATTTCTATCTGGGTCCAGTCCTATATGATCGCATCATACAAGGTGCCTCCATTCTCATGTCACCCCATGGACGATCTTGGATCAAGGTCGTCATACAAGTATAGAATGGACCACATCTATAGATAAACAACAAACAAAGTACTCACTTTGTTTGCTCTCTATGGACTATTTTAGATTACTAACTTCAGACTTAAATTCTCTTGTGTATGACACTCATACACTGAGTCTGAAGGCACATGAATAATCAAGGGTAAACATGATAATGTACAATAAGCGATTTAAATCAAATATTTTGATAAATGAATAATGCATCTTTTATTTCATAATAAACGATTTTGTTTACTATACATGAAGCTCTAGGGCATATATCCCAACAATCTCCCACTTGCACTAGAGCAAATAAGACATGTCATGTAATCCTAGACCTCTAGGTGACCTTCAAGCCGATAAGGTCTTTGTAAATGGATCATCCAGGTTCTATGTGGATGCAATCTTCATGACAGAAACGTCTCATTTCTGCACTATGTCCACGATGAGATAATATTTTCTCTCTATATGCTTCCCCCTTTTATTGCTTATTGGTTCCTTGGAATTCGCCACCACACCAATATTATCACTATAAAATGTGAGTGGTTTATCCATATTTGGAACAACTTTAAGATCTACCAAGAACTTCCGGAGCCAACAATACAAGATTACTTTATGCTCACCCATACAATGGCCCACCACCCATGGTGAATAATGATCCAGATGTTGATTTCCTAGAATCGACATCCATATGAAAATATGAGTCATATATCCCCTGAGATCATATCGTTGGACAATTATGACCCATAGCATCACTATTTGTACAGATCATGGTGTTGTTGTACAAATAAACTATGTGACAAAGGAAATTGCCGTTTTATCATTTGTAATTAGATTACCAAGATGTATAAATGATAGAAGGTCATTATGATTAGTTCCGCATTGAGATGATATGAGATAGTATCAATCCACGAAGGTTTAATCATTAAATATCCCTAGTCAAAGTATTATCGAGATTGGACATCGATAATGCGTAAAAGACTAGTATTACACTTGTGCGCGTTGTGGGAGCATAACGGCATAGTTCTCATATATTTGGGTATAGGATACTTATGCAAGTGTAATAGGAGGTTGTGTTTACCGATGGTATGGAAACAGCTTCGCTCTAGATAGACCCCTCGGAATTCCATTGGTAGTATGACTATGTGTCTATGGAAGTCCGAATCAGGGTAGGTGTATTTGGTCTTAACCTGAGACTTGCACCGCTAATACTTGCGACAATCAATATACTTTGGTTTTGGTCGTCCAGGATTTAACAGGTTCTATGTACTCCTCTTCTGAGTATATTGAGAATCGTAGTGTATCACTCCAGTCATAGTGGAGATGATGATCACGTAGGATACAAAACTGGTTCTCTTTTATGCTGCAGCTATCGGGATATTATGACTAGGTCATGTTTATCCGATTATAAAGACTAGTTACCAGAGATCCGATATGTGCTTCGTACGGGGCAGACACAATTCCAGCCTCAGGCCTTGCACGTGACATCTGATGTTAGATCGTAATACGCAATACTATGTATACTACGCCTGATATAGATCACATATTCCAGTAAGAATATTTCTGGAGAATTGGGTAGGCACGGTGTTTTGCTAGAAGCCAACCATGTCTTGTAAATCGGTAAAAACGTAGTACTAAGTACGTACGTGTTCGGATAGTCCGACGACCGGATTTACTGCCAATATATCCGGGGATCTCATGGGTCGCTTCCCGAAGATTCACCGATGACGTATGACTCGCACTTTATTAATCTGGGATTAATTATAAGAGAGAGAAAATTAATCTAGGATTAATTACGGAGATATTTTATCTGGGATAAAATATTATTTAAAGAGAGAGAATGATTAATTTGGAATTAATCAATAAAATAATATATTCGATATATTATACGAAATTGGATTTCGACGCGAAATTAAAATTAGATTTTAATTCGGGCGAACGAGTTAATTTAGAATTAATTCGCTAGCGACGTGAATAGTAATTTTGCTAGGCCTAATTATTTAATTAAATTTGATTTAATTACGTCGTAATGGAAAATTCGTTAATTCGGAATTAGCGAACCCGAGCCCGGGAGTGTTTGTGGGCCCACTCACATTTCGAATCAAGTGGGGCCCACAAGTCACGTCACGCGTCACATCATTTGTCAATCAAGTGATATATGTCTTGTCACTTTGAGTGATGTGATGTCAAGTCACTTTTGAGTGATGGATTGATGGTTGAGTGTAAATCACTCAAGTGTGACTTGAGAGACATTTACCATTATTTTATTAATTGGTATTTGACTTTCAAATTTTTGGTATTAGATAACTTAAAATTAACACACAACTCTTACCTCTCTCTCTCCCTCACATTCGGCCAAGGGCCTTCTTCCTCTCCTCTCACCATATTCAGCCTAGGGCCAATTTTCTTCTAAAAAATCTTGCTTGGCCGAGAACATGAAGAAAGGAAAGGGAAAATTTGTGGCAAGTTTTCCAATGTGCTAGCACACTAAAGAGGACATACAAAGGTGATAGGGAAAATTTTCCTATGAGCATGGAATCACCATTTGCAAAGCTTGGAGCTTGGAGCATCAATGGAGGACATGACCGAAAATGGAGGAGCATAATTTTGGGCCATTGCCGAGAGCTCAAGGAGCCAAGAAGCTTTGTTGTTCCTCGCATCGCATAACCGATCAATGTAAGTATGATTCTGCCATGCTTCTTTGTTGTATTCACACATGATTTCATTGCTTGAAATTGATCATTGGGACTAATCTAGAAACCTAACACATATCCTTACCAGAATATAAAAGCATATAATTTCTCATTCTCTTATGATACTTGAGAATATGTTTTACAGCCACCCAATGATCCAATCTTGGGTTAGACTGAAACTTATTGACTACTCACACTGTAAAGCAGATGTCCGATCTCGTGCATAACATAACATACATGAGACTACCAACTGCTGAGGCATATGAGAATTTTCTCATTTCCTTAACTCCTTGAGGTGTCTTAGGATAATTTTCCTTCGACAAATGAATTCTATATCTATATGGTAAATTATCTTTCTTGGAATTATGTATCCCAAATTATATAAGGATCTTGTCGATATAGGATGTCGGAGACATAGATAACAGTCGTCTCTTGCGATCTCAAAGAATCTGGATCCCAATTATTAGGGTTGGTACTCAGAACGCCAATTTCTATTTGTATTTCCCTGTAAATACTTATGTAAATATTTTATTATGAATAAAAGGAACATTTTATTTAATATAACTTCTTATTTATATAGTAAAGAAGTATTTGGCCTTATAATGATTAGTTATGATATAGTTGCAAAAGCGTCGCAACTAACATTGAGTTATATCATAACAATATCATTATTAAATTGTTTCTGGTCAAAGTTTCCATTACTTGATCAGTAAGTAAACCCATTGAGACTGGTACATGTTGTATATTGGAATCATGGATTATAATGGTTGCTCAATGAACCATGAGACTTGGAGACTCATATAGACATGTAGGTGTTTATATCGGATAAATATTGAATGACTTACCGAAGATTCTTAATGGATGGTACACCAACGTCAATAAGAATATTTTCGGGTTGAGTAACATAATGATTCTTTGACTTGATATGAGACATCCTCCGTAATTTGATGGCAGTCACGTCACTGACTTATTTTGGTCAGACCTCTGCCTGTTCGTTGGGTGTGGACTGATTCTCAGGATATCGTGTGTGTGTCAAAGTTCTGTGTACAGAGCATATGTATTCAATATTGGGTTAGCGATATGTTAAATCCATGGGCACGTGGTACACTTAGAAATGAGTTCTAAATGTTATTAAGAGATCATTAATTAATACGTTGATAGGATTATACCGAAAGAAATTTAACGTTTATATATATATATATCTCTGGTATAATCCGGATATTTGTGACAGAAGGATTATACATATGCAATGACCTCGACCTGTATAGTTTAGCGAGTTTATCTGTGGTCATCATAATTTACAGGTGGGTAAATTATGGACACGAAATTGGATTTCATGACGGATATACCTGAACTTAGACAATCTCACATAATGAAATATACTCGTAGAGTACTAGGGCAACAATTATGAATAATATTGATTATTTATAAATCGTTTAACGGTTAAACGGAAAGATACATGCGTAAGGGTTTTTCTGTCATTTCCTAATTAATGTGTATTTGTATTTAATATATGATTTTATTAGATTCACATTAATTAATTATCAAATTATGATATTTGACATATATCATTAATATATGTATTTGGATTATTTAAAGTAAATAAATACATATATTTAGATATTTATATTTAAGTAATTATTTAATTATTTAATAATTAAAGTAATTGAAATATAAAATATCTAAGGTGATATTTAAGTTAGGGAATGATTAAGTGTAAATGTTTGACTTTCTACATTTAAAGAAAATGGTTATCAAATTGATTTTTGCTTCTTTAATTGTTAAAAATTACAAAATATCTATTTCAATTTCTTTAACAAAATCGGCCAAACCCTAAACATATATAAATGTTTTATTTTTCATTTGCCTCCATTAGGTTAAGCTTCCAAATATTACAAAAGAGAAAGTTGAGAGAAAAAGAGATGCGTTAAGAAGAAAATGAAACAAAACTTGAAGATTAGTAAGTGATATCAACTTTTCCTTAAGTAGAAAAATGTTTCTATTGTTCTTTTGTAATAAGTAGTTTGGAAGCTTGAATGAATGATGTATGCATGTATGAAATCAAAGTAATCTTATAAATGGTGTATAAGCACACTTTTAGTATTTAGATGACTTGGTTTCCATTCTATAGTTGTTAGGCCACTCAATGATGACCTATAATTATTATTGAGTTGTTTCAAAGTGGTAAGACTTGTTTGGTGTTGTAGAGATTAGATTAAAGTTTTGTATTGAATTAATTTTGGTTAATTTGATTAATTGAAAAATTAGGGTTTTAACCTAAACCAAAATTGTGATTTTTCATATATTTGTTGTATTTTGAAGTATATGAGATATACAAATCAATTGTTAATATTTGGAAATCATCTAAGTTTGTTTTGACAAACTAGGACCAAAATGAACAAAATGAAGAATATATGGTGTTCTCGGCAATATAAAAAAAATTGGGAATTTTTTTATATAAGTTGTGTTTTGATGTACATAGGATGTATAAATCATTTTGGTAGTGATTGGAAATCACCTAAACTTGTATTTGACAAATTAGGACTAAAATGATCAAAATGCAAACTTTTGGGGGTTTAGGATAATTTGGAGAAATTATAGATTATTTTAAAACTGAATTTTTGAGTATTGAGTAATTAGAATAAATTAGTTTATTTTATTTACCCAAGAAAATTTATTGAAATTGCAAAAATTTGATTTTCGCATTCCGCTGCGTTACCCGATTATACCGTTAAAACCCCAACAAAAATGGTATCAGAGCCAGTCTGATTCTTAATCCATGAAATGATTAGGTCTTTAAATTTGATATTTAATCCAATCTTTACTTTATCCATGCATGTGTTTATTTAATTTGATTAAAATAAAGGTGTATGATATTTTGCAGAAAATCCCTAATTAATAAGGTTTAATATTTAATATGTATTTGATGCATGCTTATGGTCAGTCTTGTCAATACGGTTTATAAATAAATTTTCTATGACTATATCTGAGAACATGCCAAAGCTATAAGGGTATAACTGATAGGAATTTATTTATACCGGATAAATATATGGTATTAGATAAATTCAAGCGAAAGAAAAATCCTGAACGTGCCAAAACTGTCAGGGTTACGCGAGTATCTTGAATTTTTCAATGACAAGTTTAACCTTGATACGCCTCCTTGTGAACGTGCCAAAGTTGTCACAACGAGAAATGATCAGAACCGGTACACAAGTCACTGGTGAGTGATTGACAATGAATTGTCTACCTAATGAATATACGTAAGCGAGAACGCGCCAAAGCTGTGAGTTGAAATATATT
Source organism: Zanthoxylum bungeanum (assembly GCA_019454045.1). Taxonomy (NCBI): domain Eukaryota; kingdom Viridiplantae; phylum Streptophyta; class Magnoliopsida; order Sapindales; family Rutaceae; genus Zanthoxylum; species Zanthoxylum bungeanum. The sequence goes on along the minus strand of SKCR01026295.1, from coordinate 146,018 downwards.
CATGAGGTCCACTTTTTAGTATTGAATTTAATTTGATTATTGAATATTTTTTATTCTATTTGGAGATTACAGTTTTACATTAAATAGTGGGATGGGCATTTTTAGATTAAAAATTCATGATCTATTTAATGCTTTATGATATAATATGAAATTGTCTTATTTGCTAATCATTTTTCGCTATCTCTATGATAGATTTGCGATGGCAGCATCTTCAATTAAACCATTTGCTCGTATCATGATACGAATAAGCTCAAAGGCATATAGAGCTTCACAGACTGAGACTTAGATTTGAGGATTGTCCTCGGGTCTGAGAATCTGGGATATGTGTTAGAGGGACCTTTGCCCCTTGCTGTATCTGAGGATGCGACACCGGAGGAACTTGAGACTTTCCAGAAATAGAAAGATGATGATTTAAGAGTTTAATCATATATTCTCAGTTCACTGGCTTCGCAACTCAAGAGGTAATATTTTGATATGTCTGACACATATTGTATGATGATATAACTCCAGGAATCATTCATGAATCAAGAACAAGTCTTGGTTCATAGAGTTGCAATGGAACTGTTCCATTGATCACCAGTTTGTGATGTACTTTAACATGAATGAGATTCACTGTTCTTACCATGAGTTACATAGGATACTTCTCACGGTGGAGAAGGATTTAAGGAATGGAGTGTCGACTCGCCCTTTGAAACCTACTTCATTTTCCACTTCTTCCCAGTCTAGGTCGAATGAAAAGAAGACTAAGGGAAAGAAAAAGAAGGGTTTCAATGTTCCTCTACATGGTAAGATAGCGAAATCCAAGAGAGCTTATGAAGATAAATTCCACCACTACAGCAAGATCGGGCACTGGAAGAGGAATTGTCCAAACTATCTGGCCCAGATTAGGAAGGAAAAAGCATCAACATTAGGTAATTTTATTTTTCCAGTTATTGATATCTCCTTAGCTTGTGAAGCTGTAACATCTAGTTGGATTTTAGATTCTGCTTGTCCTGTTTACATTTTTAATTCGTTGCAGGTAATGGAGGAAAGTAGACGGCTGAAATCTAGAGAGATGCAGTTGCGTCTCGGGAGTGGTGACTCTGGATGCGGTTGTAGGGCGATTATGTGAGATTCCCTTACCTACTGGGAGACTTATGTTAAATGATTGATATGTTATACCAGGATGCGTAGCAAATATGATATCACTTTTTATATTAGATATATAAGGATATCATGTAAATATTAAGAATTATTCTTGTATTTATATGATCGAAATAATATTCAGATCCTTGAGGGTCCAAATGAGCATGGTCATTACATATTGCATACTTCTCGAGATATCTCGAATACTATGATTAATTAGCGTAAACTATTTGAAATAAATAATACTAAACTTTGGCATATAAGGTTATGTAATATATGCGTGAGACGCTTAACCCAGTTGGTTAGGAATGGTTTGATTCAGGATCTCACCATTTGAACCATATCCAACTTATGAATCTTGCATTTAGGGTAAAACAACTAAAGCCTCATTTTTAAGTGTGGGACATCGAGCCACTGACTTATTGGAACTCATACATTCTGATGTATGTGGTCCCATTAGTCAGGCTGTTCATAATGGTTTTTCATACTTTGTTACTTTTACCGATGATGTGTCACGATTCGTTTATGTTTATTTGATGAAACATAAATCGAAAACCTTTAAAAAGTTCAAAGAATTCCGAAATGAAGTAGAAAAATAAACTGGGCAATATATTAAATGTCTTTGATCGGATAGAGGTGGTGAATATATGAGTGGTGAGTTCACTGATTATTTAAAGAAAAATGAGATTCTCGCTCAATATACTACTTCGGGTCCTCCACATCACAATGAAGTGTTAGAAAGGAAAAATAAATATTATTGGATATGGTCTGATCTATGTTGAGTTTTACAGATTTGCCCTATTACTTATGAGATTATGCTGTTTTAACTGCTGCTCATCTTTTGAATAAGATTCCTTCTAAAGCTGTTCATACGACTCCGTATGAGATATGGACCGGTAGGAAACTGAATTTTAATTATGTTAGGATTTGGGGCTGTCCTGCATACGTCAGGGTGGCTCAACAGAATAAAATTTTACCTCGAGGGAAAAACTTTAGGTTTTGTTGGATATCCTTCAAATACGAAAGGATATTTGTTCTATGATACCGAGTATCGAAATGTGTTCCTAACTCGATTCACAAAATTTCTAGAGATAGAAATTTTATCTGAGTGAGGTAATCATAGACAAATTGAACTTGATGAAGTACAATATGAGGCCAATGAACCACCGAAGGAAACTGATTTCAAGTAGATGAAGAACCTTCATTACCCACACTCTGTAGGTCCAAAAGGGTATCTAGACCTCCTTAACGCTTGTATTGGATACAAGAAATGAGTCTCGATGTTCTCTTAGTTAAAGAGACTGACCCTTATACCTATAGAGAATCGATGTTGGACATCGACTCTGTGAAGTGGCAAGAGGCCATGAAATCAGAGTTAGACTCTATGCATCAGAATCAAATATAGGACTTGGTTCAGCTTCCTGAAGGAGTTGTTCCTATCAGATGTAAATGGGTTTACAAAAGGAAGCATATGCCTGATGGAAAGGTTAAAACCTTTAAGGCTCGGCTGGTAGCTAAAGGTTACACGTAGCGACTTGGTGTTGACTACGATGAAACATTTTGTCAGTTGTGATGCTAAAGTCTATTAGGATTTTATTGTCTATTGCTGCTTACCATGACTACGAGATGTGGCAAATGGATGTCAAAACGACTTTTCTAAATGGATTTCTTGACGAAGAAATCTATATGAAACAATCAAAAGATTTTGTATCCAGCGAAAACTCGGGCATGGTATGTAAGTTTAAGAAGTCCATTTATGGACTTAAATAAGCTTCACAAATTTGGAATCTTCGATTCGACGAGATAATCAATTTGTCTGGTTTTCTCAAGAATTCGGAAGAATCTTTTCTGTATAAGAAGGCCAGTGGGAATATGGTGGTATTTTTAGTTCTCTATGTTGATGACATCCTGATCATTGGTAATGATATCGGGATGACGTAGGGCGTTAAAGCTTACCTTTGTAAGAATTTCTCTATGAAGGACCTGAGAGAAGTTTCTTATCTCTTAGGTATAAGACTCTATAGAGATAGAGAAAAAAAGCTTATTGGATTATCCCAATCAACATACATAGATAAGATCTTAGAAAGGTACAATTTTAGTAACTGTAAGACAAAAAAATACCGTTCAGACATGACATTCATCTTTCGAAAAAAAAGTATCCACAAACAGAAGATTATAAGATTAGAATGACTAATCAACCTTATTCTTTATGTTTGGGTAGCATCATGTATGCCATGTTATGTACTAGGCCTGATATCAGCTTCACGGTTAGTGTAACTAGCAGATATCAGTACAATCCAAGCAATGACCATTGGATGACTATTAAACATATCCTAAATTATCTTAAGGGTACTAAGGATAAGTTTATGATATATAGAGGAAATGAACTACAGGTTAATGGGTAGACGAATTTGGATTTCGCGTCGGATCCTAATGATAAAAATTCTATATCAGGACTCGTGTTTACCCTTAACGGAGGTGTAGTTTGTTGGAAAAGTTCAAAACAGGGTTCCACAGCTGATTCCACCACAGAGACGGAATATATTGTAGCTTCTTTATTTTGGGGATTTTGTGATTTGAACATGATTTCTTCAAATTGAATGTTTGGTTATGCTTAAATTATGATAACTTAGAGTTATGAATGATTAATTTTGAGAAAAATTGATTAGATTAATTTTCCCCAAATTGTATGTCATGGCCGAATCATATGGACCTTAGAAGCTCTTGGTGTTTTTTGATTTTTAGACCATTGGATGTGTTTAAATGCATGAGATATATTGATTTGTGATTTAATTGGATTGAAATCAAAATTGGATATATAATTGCTATATTGCCGTGAGCTTGAAGAAGCATGTTATGAGTTGATTTTGCTTCAATTGTGTTAGACATGAATTGAACATAATAAAGCATGATTAATTAGGTAAATTGGTGTTTTGGAAATATTAATTTAACTAATTAATTATGGCTAATACACTTTAATTAAAATTGTGATATTTGGAATATTGTAATTTAATAAATTAGTCTTCAATTTGGAATTGGGCTAAAATTATTGTATTTGGGCTTAATGGGCTTGATTGGGCCAAGTTGGTTTAGGAAAATTGGATTGGATCCAAATTGTCCCTAAAACCATTCCGTAAAGTCCAAATATAATAAATGGGCCTTTAAATATTTAATTGGGCCTAATGGGCCAAAATTAATTTTATGGCAAAGGGTGATTCCTTATTGGGCTTTGGTTGCCAAAGTCCATGCTTTAAGAAATTAATTAAAAGCCTATTTGACTTTAATTAAATTGACGTTGGATGTTAATTGGGCCTTTGAGACCCATTAAGATTAGATTTAGAATCTAAGTCTAAAAGACACATAATTATGTGTAATTATTTAATTTGGAATTAAATATGAATTAGTATTGGATACAAATTAAATAGGATTTAAAATTGTAGTTCGATATAATTCAAGAATACACACTTTGAGTACTTATTCTTTAACGAGTTGGACTCGCGCAAATCAAATCGTTGTTTGAACATTGGATGATCATTAATTCAAAGATTAATTAATTTGATTAGATTGATTGAATAACATGTTTTGTGTGAATACATGGATGTATTGTATGAATAATGTATATCAGATGGATATTAGATGGGTGGGGGAAATTTTGGAAATTGTTGTAATAAATTTAGAATTTATTAAATTGGACCTGCGTGTCCAGCCTATTATCTCATTATCTTATTGTATTTCTCTTCTCACCAATTCCCCTCAATGTAAATGAGGTTTCTTTAGAAGTATTATGTAATTGGGTAGAAATATGAATAGTGCTAGCGGGAGAGAGGAAATGAAGAGATTTGTTCTAGGAACAATGTTTGTTACATATCCATCCGAATATCATTATTATTTTATTCGTGCCTTATTATGCTTTTACAATGCATGCTTAAGGGTGTATGATGAGACCTAATTAAAGATAATAATTTGGTTGCCAAATTACGACAAAAACCCTCATTTTATATTAAGCGTTTTTCCCATTGAGTGATTCTCTCTCAAGATCCAAGATTGGCATTGGTTTGTTGGCCAAAGTCAAGACCTTTGTCCATCGCGGATGTGTTTGAATCATGAAAGCTTTGTTCCATATCGTACGTCTTGGGCAAGTTGTGATTTGTTGGCCAAAGTCAAGGTCACTTCTTTTTTATCGACATCGATTACGAAGTTTTCCCACTGTCAATGGGCCACGCTTAACTGGTTTCATTAAGCTTGTTGAGCCAAAGCCAAGGCTTAGTTGATATAGAGGAAAAAGGTTAGGGAATATATTGGATATATTGGCATATATTGGATATATGTTTCGGACTTGGAGGTCCACCTACTGGATCTAGGAATTGGATGGGATCCAATTGATCTTAGAGATCTACCTAGTTAAGTTTCATACAACTTGTTAGCTAATGAGTGGTAAATCTATCACTATTTCCCACTTATTTAACCTAATATTTTGTATAGTTTCATGAGTTTTGTGAATATTTTGATGTGTTTTGTGTTATTTTGTAGATAAATAAAGTTTCAGGACATTCTGGAGGTGATTTGGGCCAAAACAGTGAAAATTGGACAAAAATGGCATTTTAGTTAATTCCCGCGTCGCGACGCCTAACGTACGCCGTGGTCTGCTAATGTGCGCCGGGTCAACGGGTCAGAATTTGAGAAGTTTGACTTTGCTAACTTGCGCCGTGCCACGTGTCACCATCACAGCCGATCTGCTAACGTGCGCCTTGACACGTGTCATCATCCTACGGTGCCGACAATTAATTTTTCCACATGTGCCACGTGTCATCCTACGTGTCGCCACATCATCCGGTCAACGAGTCAACTCTTCCACGCGTCTTGCCACGTCATTATCCACGTCAGCAGGTCAACTGAGTCAACATGCCACGTCATCATCAGCCAATCACAGCATGACACGTGTCACCACCTGTCGCAATCCTACGTGCCGACAATTGATCTCATCCGCCTTGCCACGTCAGCGCCACGTCATCTCCACGTCAGCATAATAATTGAGCTCTTAGCCGCCTCGCCACATGTCGCCTTATCTTCTTATCCGAATTGCCACGTGTCAAAACCAGAGCATGCCACGCCAACTGCAGCTGGCGTAGCGACGCCAAAGGCCATGGAGTCGCGACGCTGGAAGCCTACCGAGGCCTATAAATAGAGCTACAAATTTCAGTTTTAGTTGCACCACTCTCTCTCATCTCTTTGATGTAAAGAGAGAGTTTCTCTCTCTACTTTCTTTTAATTTTTAGTTTTTTTTTAGTTTTTAGTTTTGTAATTAATTTTAATTACGTTTTGTAATAATAATAATTTACTTGTTTTTTACTTTTTACAGTTTTTACTATTTACCTAGGAAGGTAACTTCCCCAGCTAGGGTGAAATGTAATTCTTTTACTGTTACTATTTAGATTAATCTCCCTTAAAAATAATATATTCACTATTTAAAATATTGACTTAAAAAGGATACCGCCAGATTGGTCAGTTGGTAATTCATTTTAATCTGGTTTAAACCTGACTAATAAAGGATACCACCAGATTGGTCGGTTGGTAATTTTATTTTGGTTCTGCCTTTATGGCTGGTTTATGGACAAATACTACCGCCTTAATGGCTGGTTGGACTTAATTTGACTTAATCAGGATACCGCCTATATGGCTGGTTGGTAATGTTATCACAAGTTTATATATTATATTATGGGAGATATCTAAATTAGTAGTAGTAAAAGTAATTCATTTTACCTTAGCATTTTATTTTATTGTAATTTACTTTTCATTATTTACTTTACCGCATTTTTACTTTATGTCTTTTATTTTCAAGTTTTTACTAGCCCTAGTTATGTATTGTAACTAAATTAGTTATCTGGGGTTGTGATGACTTTTAATATCACCGTTTTATAAGGGGTTAGATTATAGCTTGGGTAATATAAGGATTTATTTATTGAGTCTTAATCTTAATGCTTTTTCATTAACTGGCCATTAATAAAATTGATCTGGTAAATCTAAAATGAACTAGACATAGGGATTTTAGGTTTCAGCCTTAGACTCAATAGCCCACGATCTTCCTTGAGGATAGATAACCCTTTAATAGATTTTCTTACAGGATAGGAATATACCTGTCGGGCGGGGGTAGCCATAATTGGAACTTAAACTTAATGAATCCAGATAATTTGGTTGACATAGACATATGGTTCAATTGGGTTAAACTGGGTATTTGTGCCTGACCATCGACAGAGGCTTACACATAATTTAGTGTTCCAAGTTAATAAATCAATATATTACCCAACTTTAAGATAACCATTTCATCTTTAAAATGATATTGGAAGAAATCACAACCCTATATAGTTTTTAATATTGAATTTTCTTAAAACCTATTTTCGACAATTTTATTTACTTGCTTTTAAATTTAGAATCGTCATCATTTCAAATCAATCAATCAACCTGTTAGATACTAGTAATCATTTGACCTCATAAAATTAATAGATTAGATATTAAGTCCTCGTGAGATCGATATTTTTATACTACTTGAACGATACGTGCGCTTGCGTTATACGTGTGTGTTTACGCCGGTCATTAGCCAAAGTTAAGGTTGTGTGTTATTTAACGGGATCCTAGCCCACTAGGAAACTAGGTTTCCTGAGTACTCCACAGAGGGTTAGAGGCTCGCCGAAAAATAGTGGGAGGCAAGTATTAAATTTTCAATTTCTTTTAGATACTTGCCAATACGCGCTCATTTTTTTTCATCATTAATTATTAAAGTATATATTAGTTTGACTAATATTCAATTGTTGTTTTAATTAAATAGTTTGACTGTATTCAAACTACTTCATTTATAGTTGGTTATACATAATTGGATTATAGTAATCAATACATTTGAATTTAACCGATCAATTATAGTTGATTATATAGTTAGACTATAGTAATCATTATATTCGATTGTACTCGAAATCGTTGATTGAATAGTTGGACTATTGGAATCAAGATAACTGAATGATTAGCGTTTAGAACATAATCCTAGGTGAAAATGTCTTTAAACGGCTCCAATTTTCAGATTGGGAATAGAACCTCAGGATAGTGCTGGGAGCTGAGAAGTTATTCTATTTGATAGAGAAACCTTTCGAACCTGAGCCCATATTTGAGCAAATAGTAGAGAATGATCTTGGGAAGACTCATCATGATGATAACTTTAGTGCTCAATCTGTTATGTTTGCTGCAATGACTCTTTAATTTCGTCGTCAGAACTAAGGATTAGATCTTTATACCATGATGTTGAAATTAAAGGATCTTCATAGATCTAACCTTAGATCTTAGAAGTACGAATTGCAAAAGAAGCTCTTTTACTCACGTATGTCAAAAGATACGTCTGTCGAGCACTAGGTGTCACAGATGATTACTGACATCGAGCATCTAGGTTAGCTGGGCAATACCTACGAGGACGAGACTTCCAAAGATTTGATCTTACAGTCTCTGCCTGAAAGCTGGGGCAGGTTCATTTTGAACCAAGAGAAAACTCTTGGAGAGTTGATGGTTATGCTCAAGGACGCAGAGCTAGAGCTTCTAAAAGGGGCAAAGGCAAAATCATTACAGTCTTCTGGGAAGGAAAAATCATTACAATCTTCTGCCTAAACTGTGGTAAATAGGGTCATTGGAAGCGTGACTGCCGTATGGACAAGGCATACATGAAGGAAATAAGGGCGGGGCAAGGCTCCGACTTCAGATATGTTTGTTATTGTAATAAACGTATCCACTACTAGTTTTAAAATTGGATTTTATACTGGATGTGGTACGTAGATATGTACTGATGTGCGAGATCTGCTGATCAGGATACTGGCTTCAGATGAGATCGACTTGCGAGTTAGAAACGGGACGAGAGTCGCTATTTTGACTGTGGGAACCTAAGTTTTGGAACTACCCTTTGGACATGTACTTAAATTAGGAAACTGTTATAATGTATCTAGTTTGACTAGGAACATTATCTCTGTATCTAGTTTAACTCGTTGCAGGTATACATTTATATTCTAGAACACTAAGTGTTTTGTTTATAAAGATGATATTGAGATAAGCACATTAGATGTGAATAATAGTATTTATATTTAGAATATAAATGAATCTCTAACATATAACATGACAAACAAATAGCTCAAACTGAATTAATCAGATGAGACTTATTTGTGGCGTTGTTGTCTGGGACATATCAACAAGACTCGTATATCTACACTTTTGAAGAGTGGATACTAGGACAGATTTGATTCTAATTCAGATGATGTCTACGAATCTAGTTTATTATGCAAAGTGCCTAAAACACCTTTTACTTGGTAAAAGTGCAAGTGCCACCGATCTGTTAGCCCTCGTTCATAGTGACGTAAGTGGGCCCATGTCTTGCTAGGCTAGAGGTGGATATGAATACTTCGTAACCTTTACGGATGTGGCATCGCGTTACAGTTATGTGTATCTTATGAAACACAAGTCGGGAACTTTTGAGAAATTCAAAGAGTTTCGACATGAAGTAGAAAAACAGACCGGCAAAAGCATTAAAACATTACAGTTGGACCGTGGTGGAGAATACTTAAGCAATGAGTTTCTTGATTACTTAAAAGAATATGGTATTCTTTCACAGTGGACTCCTCCCGGAACACCTCAATTAAATGGTGTGTCCGAACAAAGAAACCAAACTTTGTTGGACATGGTAAGGTTAATGATGAGTCGTTCTGAGCTACCAATTTGCTTCTGAGGATACATATTAAACAATGCAATACTTATTTTGAATAAGGATCTATCAAAGTCTGTTGGACATACTCTACATTAGACATGGACAAGAAAGAAACCGGGTTTCTCATTCCTGAAGATTTGGGGATGCTGGGCACGTTAAACGTTTGGATAATACCGAACTTGAACCCAAATCGGATAAGTGCCTATTTGTAATTGGTTATCCTAGGGAAACCAAAGTATAGTACTTATACAACTCATAAGAGAACAAAGTAATTGTTGCTCTCCATGCGATTTTCATAAGAGGAATTCCTATATGCAGTGGTAAGCGAGAGGAAAGTAAAACTCAATGAAAATCGGAGTAATACTGTTCTAGGCACCGAGTCCTCACGGAACACAAATAGTTCATTTGGGATGAAACTATACCACAATATTCGAATATACAGGAACTGCGTAGGTCGGAGAGAGTCAGAAAACAACCTGGGAGGTATGGGTTTCTGATCTCACCTCATGTGGATATTAATCTTATTGAGGAAAACAAACCAGCTACGTATGAGGAAGTGATACAAGGTATCGACTCCTTTTATGGCAAAGTGCCATTAAGTCCAAATGGATTCCATGTATACAACCAAGTTTGGATACTGGTTGATATACCAGAAGGCATTATGCCTATTGGTTGCAAATGAGTCTTCAAGGAAGACATATATGGATGGCAACATATAAACGTACAAAGCTAGGCTTGTAGTGAAATGGTATCGTCATCAAAATAGTGTCAATTACGATGAAACCTTTTACCCATTGCCATGTTTAAATCCATTCGGATAATGCTTGCAACAACTGCATGTTTCATTTACGAAATATAGCAGCTGGACGTCAAAACCGTTTTCCTTAAACAGAAACCTTTTGGAGGATGTTTTTACAACTACCTGATGGTTTTTTCATACCAAAAAATATGCAAACAAGGTTCGGAAGTTAAATCGATCCATTTATAGATTGAAGCAAACATTGCGTTCTTGGAACTAACATTTTGATAAGATCATATTGGTATATGGTTTCATTCAAAACGGTAAAGATTCTTGTGTATATAAGAAGGTTAGTGGGAGCGTACTGACAGTGACTGTCCAATATAATGATGATATATTATTTCTTTGAAATGACATTCCCATAATACAATCGGTGAAAGCTTGGCTTTCATGAAAATTCTCCGTAGACTACTTGAGAGAGGCAACCTTTATTCTAGGAATAAGGATCTACTGGGTTAGATCTAAAAGTTTTTGGCACTCTCCGAGAACTCGTAAATTGAAAGACATGTATGTGACCTGGTGTCTCATATGCTTTGAGCATATGGAGTCAAAATTAGGCCAATCCAGGTGATGGTCACTGGATTGATGTTAAGGAAATCCTTGAGTATCTTGGACGAACTAATGATGTTTTCTGATAATATGGGGAAAATAGAACTTGAGGTGACTGGGTTCACCGCTGCAAGTTTCTAAAAAGACAAAAACGATTGTAAGTCGCAATAAGGGTACGTATTTAGTTTGAATAACAGAACAGTGAGCTGGAAATCTTCAAAGCAGATAATGTTTCTGAATAAACAACAAGAGCGGAACATTCTTCAGCTGAGGCAGCAAAAGAAGTATTTTTGGATCTATATAATCCTAATTGGAGTAGGTATAGTTCTATTAGCAGTTAAGCTGGGCTACAACACAGGCTATAGATTCGCGGTCTCATCAACGATCCAAGTATGTACTTCAATTATTTCATCTGATTCGTAAGATCATACATTGTGGCGATGTGATGATTGAATAAATCGCATCAGATGATACCATACAAATCCGCTGACGAAAGCTATTTCTAAGCAGAAGTTTGAGCGACTCGTAGATAGTTCAGGTGTAGGACACTTGAGTGATTGGCTATAGGCCAAGTGGGAGATTGTTGGACAATTATGACCCATAGCATCACTATTTGTACAGAACATGGTGTTGTTGTACAAATTAACTATGTGACAAAGGAAATTGCTCCTTTATCATTTTTAATTGGATTACCGGGATATATAAATGATAAAAGTCCATGTGATTAGTACCAGATTAATAAGATATGAGACAATATTAATCCACGTAAGGTTTAATCATTAAATATCCATAGTTGTAGTATTATCAAGACTGGATATCGATAATGCGGAATAGGCTAGTATTACACTTGTGCGTGTTATGGAAGAGTAACATCATAGTTCTCATATATTTGGGTATTAGATACTCATGCAAGTGTAATAGGAGGTTCTGTTTACCGATGGTACGGAAACAGCTTCGCTTTGGATAGACCCCTCGGAATCCCATTGGTAGTGTGACTATGTGTCTATGGGAATCCGAATCAGGGTATGTGTATTTGGTCTTAACCTGAGACTTGCATCGCTAATACTTGCGAAAATCAGTATACTTTGGTTTTGGTCGTCTAGAGCTTTAACAAGTTCTGTGTACGCCTTTTCTGGGTATACTGAGAATCATAGTGTATTGGGTGTGATGTCAAGATGGAAGTATCACTTTAGTTATATGGAGATGATGATCACGTAGGATACGGAACTGGGACTCTAATATGCTGCAACTATTGGGATAATATGACAAGGTCATGATTATCCGATTATAGAGCTAGTGATCCGATATGTGCTTCCTATGGGGCATACACAATTCCAGTCCCAGGCCTAGCATGTGACATCCGATACTGGATCGTAATACGTAATACTACATATACTACACCTGACAAAGATTACATATTCCTTTAAAGAATATTTCTGGAGAATTGGGTAGGCAAGGTGCTTTGCTAGAAGCCAACCATGTCTTTTAAATCGATAAGAATGTGGTACGAGGTACGCGCGTCTTCGGATAGTCTGACGACCGGATTTACTGCCAACATATCCAGGGATCTCATGGGTCGCTTCCCGAAGATTCACCGATGACGTTTGACTCGAACATAATTAATCTGGGATTAATTATGAGAGAGAGAAAAATTAATCTATGATTAATTACGGTAAGAATTTATTTGGGATAAAATTCGATTAGTAGAGAGAGAACGATTAATTTGGAATTAATCGATTAAATAATATATTTGATATATTAAATAAAATTAGATTTTAACACGGAATTAAAATTTGATTTTAATTCGGGTGAACAAATTAATTTAGAATTAATTCGTAAGCGACTTTCGTAATAATTTTGCGAGGCATTATTATTTAAAGTCGCAATGGAAAAATTTGTTAATTCGGAATTAACGAACCCAAGCCTAAATTGTGTTTAGCGGGCCCCCTCGAATTTTGAATTTAAAGTGGGGCCCACAAGTCACATCACTTGTCAACTTCACTTACTTTTTGCTGATGGAAGTTAATGAAGATTTGTTGTTAGCTTGTTTCTTACACAAGCTTATTTTATTTTGACTTGTGATAGACTTTTACCAACTCTTGGAGATTTGGTATTTGACATATTGATTTTTGGAAAATCAAAACAAGAAACACAACACTTTTTCTCTCTCAATTTTTAGCCAAGGCCGAAACCTCTTCTCCTCTCTCCCATTGGAATTGCCGTGAGATTTGAGCTCATGTTTCTTGATATTTGATTCACTCATATTCTTATTTAACTTTTAAATTACATAAAATCATATTTTATGACTAGAATATCATGCATATCTACATGTTATGGCATGTGAAAATGCAAGAGTAGGCACCCTAGGATATATGATATGTTAATAAATAATTTAAAAAATATATATATATATATATATATTCCCAGGTCTGGGCTGAAAACGTTTGTGTGGCGTTTGACGGGCGTTCGAACATTTTCAGGCAGTGGAGTTTCATTTGTGTTGCGTCCGAACGCCTGTCTGAACACTAGAACTTCATTTACTTCATTCCGGAGCTTCCGGACTCAGTTTTGGTCCCCGTTTTTTCTACGGATTCGTAACGGAACATAGTTTTACATACATCCATAAATTACATTAACTGGGCTCTTATTTTTTTATAGTAATCTAATTAGTGCAATAAATCTAAGGCATCATTTGGTCTTCAAATCTTGCTCCATGGTATGTTGTTGAGTTCTTCGCGGAATAGGTTCATAATGAGTCCTTCGTGGCATCGGCTCCTCCAAGTTACTTACAAAGTTGACTAAATACAAAGGAAATGAACTTACAACACTTGAAAGAATATGACCTTATGGTCTTACATTCCCAATGCTAAAAATAAGAGTCAGAAAAATTAACGATCAACGCAATACATTCATCACATGAACATTAAAAACCATTCATCTCATTAATCTTATTGTGCCTACTCATCACAACATGTATTCTAATAATCTATATCACATATAAATTATTATAACTTAAAACTTTAATGGAGAAAGGTTAAGAACACCTTTCAACCTTAAGCTCTTGATGCCAATTATTGGAAACAACTTTCCTTAGCACGGCGGAAGTTGCTTGTAGTGGCACCGGCTCCGGTATAGATCTTTAAAATTTTCTTTGCCTTCTCCCTTTATTGTAGTAGCCAAAATCAATCCTTTGGTGTCCAACGCTTGGATCAACCACTCGATCTTCTAAACTATGACTCGAAACCATGATGGACTAATTATTTACCCGAAGCTTACCATGATGGACTAATTTGGAGGACCTATTGTCTATTCATGTCACCAAGGCGATAAGAGCCTAAGAGGCTTGGGTATTTAAGAGAGTCCGCTCCACCCTCCCTCTGGGGAATTTTCAATAAGAAATCTATTTGACAGTCATTCATGTATCATCACTCGTTGGAACGTACCTTAGCGTATAAAAAGGGGTGCGCTTATTTGGTCCACTGAACCCTTGAGTAGGGAGATCTAGTTGTGGGCAATCCTTCACCGAAGGGAGCCTTGATCTATACTCATATAAACCCGCATGTGAACCATAGTTGTATGATCTATAGAAGCCACCCTTTATGCTTGTGTTTAGGACCATCATCATTTGGATTCGGTTGGACTTCTTGTCATGAGATGTGAACTTGTTGGGCCATTTAAACTGGGACGAGTTTGTGTCTTATGACAATTGGGGGAAAAGCTTCTAAAATACCGATGGGCCACTTTGTGTTTGGGCCCCCTATCATTTGAAGTTGTTTAGCCACGTTATCGCAAAAGTGTAAACCTGTTGGGCCTTTTTCAACTGGGACAAGTTTACACCTCGCAATAATATGATTGAATGCTTTGAAATGATAATGGGCCAACTTGTATGAAAACCTTGATGGGCTTAGAAAATCCAAATACGATCCAAGTATGCCAAAAGCATGAGTCCGATATCCGCACTGGCTTTCATCCAGAAATGATACGCCTTATTATGACATATTTATTTACTTTGGATACCTCCAAGTTCATCCCCATGATCGCGGTTGCTGAAAGCCCAATTCGTCATTTCTAGAAAATGGCATGATCCCATAATAGGCTTAGTCCATGTTGTAAATGGGCGGTCTTTGTCTTTTACCGATGGAAAGGGACTGAGGTAGCCAAGGTTCACCCTTGTAGCATTAGAGAGAACGATTTTGTGTACCCCACATTGGTGCATAAAATGAGCCATACCTAGGATATAAATGGACTTACCACGAGTATGGGAGGAATAAGGTCGGAAGGATATATGCTGTTTTGATAACCACATACATCTTATATATCTCACACATCGCACGTATACACGTATCATGCTAACTCACAGTTTTAACAGCCATAATAGATATTTGTTGGGTTAGAGAAAAATGAAGACTTGTAAAAAAATAGTTAGCAAACATGAGTGAGTCAGATAAAAAGGTTTCTCGCTTGGACCAATTAGAGACCAACATCACTAAGATTACTGAGCAGTTGTAAGCTTTAGGCACCGCCGTGGCCAGCCTGCAAATGCCCCGTACAGGGGGAGTAGAAAACAATGATAATGTCAGGCGTGAGGAGCCTCTGAATGGGGTAAGTGATGAGATCCCTATTTTCGATGATGACATGGAAGAGTATGCTATAGGAAAGGCAGCCGGGACTCAGGCAGAATTGCAGAAAATCAGGGATCAGGTAGAGTTAGTTACCTATAAGTTGAAGGGTAAATATGAAGATTTGTTAGACTACGATGCGATGACTTTTGAGGAGCAGCTGCCCTCTCAGTTCAAGATGCCCGACATAGCCAAGTTCAACGAGAACGGGGATCCGAGGGCCCATCTCTGACAGTATGTTTCTGTGATGAGTTCAATGGGTCTGTCGAAGCGTCAGGTTCAGAAGATGTTCGGGATGTCACTAGAGGGGGCACCCATGGTATGGTATCACGGCCTGGAGAGAAAGGTCAAGGATGATTAGAGGGCATTAGCAGAAGCCTTTCTGAATCAGTATGTCACAGAACTTGGAGATTGACTTGTCACTCCGTGACTTGGAGAATACCAAGCAGAAGCCGGAGGAGAGCTTCAAGGATTATGTAGATCAGTGGAGAAGCCAGCTCTTGAAAATACAGACTCGGCCCTCGGAGAAGGACCAGATCAAGATGATCATTAAGGGTACCAAACCCTCTATTTATAACAAGCTGAGGATGATGACCTCTATGATTGGCGATTTTCGACAGTTCAGGGAGACTGTTATGGATATTGAGGAGGAAGAAGCTGAGAAAAGAAAGTTCTATGGCCAGAATAGAAAGACTATTGGGGGGCCTTCAGGGACCATGCCTGCTACTGCTGAGGTCACTGCCATAAAAACATGAGGTTTTCTAACCTTGGTAAGCCTCTTTCAAAGGTGTTTGAAAAGCTGAAGATGCAAGGACTCCTAGAACTCTTAGAGCCTAAACCACTTCCAAACCCTGTGCCACCCAACCTCGACCTAAGCCTATATTGTCACTTTCATCAAAGGAAAGGCCACGAAACTGACAACTGCACCCGCCTTAGGCATGAGATCCAAAACCTCATTGACGCCCGTAAAATACCTGATACAGAAAAAGAACAACCCAATACACACAAAAACCCTCTACCCAACTACCACTCTGTTCCACCACCCACCTACATGATTAGCTCCGGCCTACCAGAAAGCCTTTTCCTCTAAACCATCGACCACTGAGCCTTATACATGGAGATATTGGGTAGCAGTAGTGAAGATGAAACAGGGGAAGGGATAGATTCCTGGGAAAATTTCTCTATCAGTAACAAAGAGAAGAATGAATAGAAAGAAGAGCTGCTGCAGTCGAAGAATCTGATGCTCAAGAAACCAAGAAGACAAGGCTGCAGATGACGAATGCATTTATTCTGAATCCTGCATTTATTAGTTATAAAGACATTATTTTGCTTACTTGTTCGAACCTTTTTCGATTTGCGTTATAACATGCGTGACATCAGCATATTTGATATTAATTCGACAAATACATCTAATCTTGGTACATGTGAGAACCCTGAGGGAACTTCAATTGCAAGTAAAAAGCGGAATAGAATTGACAGAAGAAATTATTGGCAAGCCTGGGGGCGACTAAAGGCATTAATAGGCGAAGGGCGCCAAAGAAACACAATGAAGGCCTAACCCATCGGAATAGAGAATGCATCCATGCATACATGTATACATATCATATACATGCAATTTGTGTTTTTGTGTTCGCAGGTTCCGAAGAAAAAAGGAAAAAAGTGGCAAAGACGAGCGAATCAGGAACGGTTCAAAAATGAACCATCTCAACAAGTAACAGTTCGGAAATGAACCATCTCAACAAGTAACGGTTCGGAAATGAACCATTTTAGCAAGTAATAGTTCGGAAATGGACCATCATCTCAACAAGTAACGGTTCAGAAATGGAACACAATCTCAACTCAGTAACGGTTCGGAAATGGACCATCACATCAGTAACGGTTCGGAAATGAACCATCTTCTCATCAGTAACGGTTCGAAAATGAACCATCTCAACAAGTAATGGTTCGGAAATGAACCATCTCAGCAAGTAACGGTTCAGAAATGAACCATCTCTCATCAGTAACGGTTCGGAAATGGACCACCATCTCATCAGTAACGGTTCAGAAATGAACCATCTCTCATCAGTAACAGTTCGAAAATGAACCATCTCAACAAGTAACGGTTCGGAAATGAACCCTCTCACCAAGTAACGGTTCAGAAATAAACCATCTCTCATCAATAACGGTTCGGAAATGGACCACCATCTCATCAGTAATGGTTCGGAAATGGACCATCTCTCATCAGTAACGGTTCGAAAATGAACCATCTCAACAAGTAACGGTTCGGAAATGAACCATCTCTCATTAGTAACGGTTTGGAAATGGACCATCATCTCAACAAGTAATTGTTCGGAAATGAACCACCTCACATCAGTAACGGTTTGGAAATTAACCATCATCTTACATCAACTCAGTTCGAAGCATCTCGCAAAGCAGCAGGTAAGTACGACAACCGACAACCCAAGTAAGTAAAAAAATACATGCATGACTTTGATAGGATTGTCACTGTCACACATCCCATCAAAGTGGGGGCGACTGTAGACACTTGCATTTTTGCTTGAAAGCCCAATGATGAGCCTCGTATGGAGGCACTACCCGATAAGTTGCGGAAGTCACGGGAATCGGACGTCGGAAGGGAAAAATTTAAAAATAAACACATCAACAAATTTAACTCGCTAAATCGGCCTCGGGTTCGCTCGATTAATCTCTGTTTTAAAATATTAAGCCTCGGCCCAAAAACCCCGCACCCATCCAAAGCCCATTTCGCCCAAGCCCAAACCAAAAATATTTAAAACATTTAAAACACGTCACAAATTAAATTAAATCCAATTAAATTAAATAAAATCCAATTAAAATCAAAACAAATCTCATTCCTAAATTAAATAAATCACCTACCAATTTAAAGATATTCCCCACCAAAATTACACAAATTTATTTCCCTTTATAAATTAATTAAATACACACATAATCACTTGATCTTGTTTCCTTGTTTGAAGATCCCATACACAAGGAAACTCTAACATGCACTATTATATAAAGAAAACACAAAAACCCTAAGGTTCCTAGGGGCTCTCACACGGCAAACACCAAAACAAACAATGAAACCCTAAAACATCCTTCTCTCCTCCTCTCTGGCCTTTCTCATTCACGGCCTCACCAAAGAATAAAAAACCCTAATAGCTTCCCACCTCTCTCTCACTACTCACTGACGCACAAAAAAAAAACCGTAACTCCACTCACGGCCAAGAGAAAACAAAGGACAAAAACCCTAAGCCTTCTTGACACTCTCTCTCTCGGCACCTCACTACTAAACAACTAAAAAAACCCTAACAACCCTCTCTTCTCCTCATTCTCCAACCCCTCACGCCACAGACTCGCTCAACACACATGCACTAACACTCAAAACCTAGACACCTCACGCCATTATCACGCCTCTCTCCCTTAGCCTTCACCAATACCGAACTCATAAAAAACAAACAAACCAAGCCGCCACCAACCAAAACTCAAAGAACCAGTGACGTGAAAGCAGCAACCAGCCCACTCAACTAAACCCCAAAATAATCTTCTCAATCTTCACACAACTCACGGCCGAGCACTTTGAAGCACACCACGCTGCCCACTCGTCACATATAATCACCGCCGACTAGCAATACTCATAAACCCTAGGCTCACGGTCCCCCCTTTCTTTTGTCTCTCTTCACAATCAAACACACAGCAGCCAACTTCAGCCGACTGAATAAATGACAAATAACAGCTCCCCTAACAGTCCCTCTCCACCGACAAACACAACCCTAAGTCCGTGAAACAACAGCAGCCCTCCACCGACAAAAAAAATGGCCAAATAACCACAAAATAGTCCCATGTTTTACCAAAAATAGTACCACAAAACCGCAGTAAAGAATACCCCAAAATAGTCCAAATATCACCCCAAAATAGTGAACAAATACGACGAGCAAGACTGCTATAAAAAACAGCAAAAAAGTGAAAAAAATAGAGAAAACGGCAGTGAAAATAGTGGAACAACGAAGGAAAATCTTGAACAAGAAAACCAGAGAAATAACGGAGCATTAAACCTTCCGGCGAAGATGTAACGCACTTTCGTGGAGCATCTTGAAAGGTAAGACCTGAGGGCCCCCCTTTTTATTATTTATCTTTTCAGTTATTCTTTGTCGATCATTCACATGCATCGTTGTGTTTTACGTAAGGTTTCATTTGTGTTGGATTGATGGTTGAGTGTTATCTCTTACAGTATATCGGATGGAAACCCAGACCTAAATTCCGTAGCTGAATCCGAATGGACGGTAGTGCGGTATGTACTTGGGATACAACTCCACGTACCGCTTGAGCAACATTCATACATGTTTCCGTGTCATTTAAGATATCACTTTGGTAATCTCATTCGAACTTGTTTCCGAACGCTACACGAACGTATGTATTCTATCTCATTTCCGTTCGAATGCGTTTCCGAACGCTACACAAACATATGTATTCTGTCTTATTTCCGTTCAAATGCTTTTCCGAACGCTACTCGAACGCGAATGCATTCTTCTTTACCAAGCATTAGGTCTTATCTTGTTCGAACGCGTTTCCAAACGCTATAAGAACGTGAACATTCTATTTACCGTTCGAACACGTTTTCAAATGCTACACGAACGCACATACAGTGAACATATTTCTTTTCATCACATTTCATGCATGTTTGCTTCTTTGGTCATCTCTTTTGCATTACATAATTAACCATATCATTTTTTTATTGACTCTCTTAATTTATATTTCCGCATTTATCCATTTAATATGTTCATGAGATTGCGTGCTCGCTTTTTATTTTGCTTATTCCCATGTGTGCCAACTTAGATATTAGTTAATATTGCATGTGTATATTGCGTAGACTTGGTTAGATTATTGCATAAATCCGTTCATTACAAGTGACATAAGTAAGGGACCATTCCGAACCCAACGGTTTGAGGTCTTCCCTTGCAAGGGCTGGGTGCGGCCTTAAATCATTTCCCAGTTCACAATAGGTGGCGACTCCATTATTCTCCGGTTTAGTCCCATGTGGGCTACTCCATACTCCCGACCGGGCCGCGAGCCCGGAAGAGCGTCGCCGATTTCTGTGTCCTACACTTATTTATTAGGTAAAATGCCTAAAACGCCTTTTAGCGGTAAAAGTGTATGTGCCACCGAACTGTTAGCCCTCGTTCATAATGATGTATGTGGGCCCATGTCTAGCAAGGCTAGTGGTGGATATGAATACTCTGTAACTTTTACGGATGATGCATCGCGTTACGGTTATGTGTATCTTATGAGACACAAGTCGGAAACTTTTGAAAAATTCCAAGAGTTTCGACACGAAGTAGAAAAACAGACCGGTAAAAGTATTAAAATATTACGGTCATACCGTGGTGGAGAATACTTGAGCAATGCGTTTCTCGATTACTTGAAAGAATATGGTATTCTTTCACAGTGGACTCCTCCCGGAACACCTCAAATTAATGGTGTGTCCGAACGGAGAAACCGAACTTTGTTGGACCTGGTAAGGTCTATGATGAGTCGCACTGAGCTACCAATTTCCTTCAGGGGATACGCATTGAACAGTGCAATACTTATTTTGAATAAGGTTCTGTCAAAATCTGTTGAACAGACTCCATATGAAATATGGACAGGAAAGAAATCGGGTTTCTCATTCCTGAAGATTTGGGGATGCTTGGCATACGTTAAACGTTTGGATGGTACCAAACTAGAACCCAAATCGGATAAGTGCCTATTTGTGGGTTATCCTAGGGAAACCAAAGGATATTACTTCTACAAACCACAAGAGAACAAGGTATTTATTGCTCTCCCTGCGGTTTTCCTCGAAAATGAATTCCTAAATGCAGTGGTAAGTGGGAGGAAATTAGAACTCGATGAAAATCAGAGTGATACTGTTCCTGGCACCGACTCTCTTACGGAACACGAACAATTCATCAAGGATGAGACTGTACCTCAATCTTCTAATATATAAGAACCGTGTAGATCAGAGAGAGTCATAGAACAACCTGAGAGGTATGGGTTTATGATCTCACCTCATGTAGATATTAATCTTATTGAGGATAATGAGTCAGCTACGTATGAGGAAGCGATACAAGGTATCGACTCCGCTAATGGCAAGAGGCCAAGAAGTCCAAAATGGATTCCATGTATACCAACCAAGTTTGGACACTGGTTGATGCACCAAAAGGCGTTAAGCCGATTGGTCGTACATGGGTCTTCAAAACGAAGACCGACATGGATGGCAACATACAAACATACAAAGCTAGGCTTGTAACAAAAGGGTATCATCAACGACATGGTGTTGATTACGATGAAACTTTTTCACCTGTTGCCATGATTAAATCCATTCAGATAATGCTTGCTATTGCTGCATATTTCGATTATGAAATATGGCAGATGGACGTAAAAACCGCTTTCCTTAACGGAAACCTTTTAGAGGATGTTTATATACAATAGCCTGATGGTTTTGTCGTGCCAAAACATGCAAACAAGATTTGCAAGTTAAATCGATCCATTTATGGATTTAAGCAAGCATCACGTTCGTGGAACCAACGTTTTGATGAGATCATAAAAGAATATGATTTCATTCAAAACGAAGATGATTCTTGTGTGTATAAGAAGGTTAGTGGGAGAGCACTAACATTCATTGTCCTTTATGTTGATGATGTATTGCTTTTAGGCAATGACATTCCCATGCTACAATCAGTAAAAGCTTGGCTTTCATTAAAATTCTCCATGAAAGATCTGGGAGAAGCAGCCTTTATTCTGGGAATAAGGATCTACCGAGATAAATCTAGAAAGCTGCTTGGACTCTCCCAGAGCTCGTACATTTACAAAGTGTTGAAGATATTCAACATGGATCAGTCTAAAGGGGGACTGCTTCCACTGTCACATGGCGTCTCTCTACCTAAGGACTTGTGTCCTAAAACTCAAGATGAGAGAGATAACATGAGTCGGATCACATTCGCTTCTACATTCGGATCGATCATGTATGCCATGATATGTACACGACCTGATGTCTTATATATTTTGAGCATGTGCAGTCGCTATCAGGCCGATCCAGGTGATGGTCACTGGATTGCTGTTAAGAACATCCTTAAGTTTCTTATATGAACTAATGATGCTTTCTTAGTTTATGGAGATGGAGAACTTTAGGTAACTTGGTTCACCGATGCAAGACGACTCTAAGTCGCAATCTGGGTATATATTTTGTTTGAAAAATGGAGCAGTGAGCTGGAAATTTCCAAGCAAGAGACTGTTGCTGATTCTAAACATTGATTTGTGTGTGAATATCAAGTGGAGTTGTGGAAATACTCATATTGATTGGTTGATGGAATTTCAAAAAT
Source organism: Zanthoxylum bungeanum (assembly GCA_019454045.1). Taxonomy (NCBI): domain Eukaryota; kingdom Viridiplantae; phylum Streptophyta; class Magnoliopsida; order Sapindales; family Rutaceae; genus Zanthoxylum; species Zanthoxylum bungeanum. Next base: position 122,843 of record SKCR01026295.1, on the reverse strand, counting down.
CATCATGGATGTAGAAACTCCAAGTTTTAAAATCGAATTCCAAACTCGAGGGTGAGTTTCCCTATCGCCTTGATTTAACTCCAAAGTGCTAGCTTGCTTGAATTTTTGCAACAAAAATTCCAAAAGGAGAAGAGGTATTCTCGGCAATTTGAGAGGATGGAGGAAAGAATGAATAGTTCCATTTGTGTTTTCCAAAAACATATATTAAAATATTGACTTGGTAGGTGTGTTGTTAAATAATCTAATTAATTGTTCCCAACAACTTCCATCAAATGTCTAACATTTGATGTAAGTAAAGTGGGTCTCACCACTTTAAATTCAAAATTTGGTTGGCTTATACAACACACTTTGGGCCCGGTTCGTTTAATCCTACTAAACGAATTTTCCATCGCGACGTAATTAAATCCAATTTAATTAAATAATAATGCCTAGCAAAATTATTACGAAAGTCGCTTACGAATTAATTCCAAAATAATTCGTTCGCTTGAATTAAAATCCAATTTTAATTCCGTGTTGAAATCCAATTTCAATTAATATATCTAATATATTATTTTTGCCCAAAAAATTAAATTAAATAGAAAAATCCAATTTAACTATTAAATTTATTTTAGCGATTAATTCCAAATTAATCGCGTTCTCTCTTCTTCACGAATTAATACCAGATTTATTCGTGACGCAATTAATCCCAGATTAATTTTCTCTCTGAATATTAATCCCAGATTAATTCTTACCGTAATTAATCCCAAATTAATTTTCTCTCTCATAATTAATCCCAGACTAATTCTGTTCGAGTCAAATGTCATCGGTGAATCTTTTGGAAGCGACCCAAGAGATCCATGGATATGTTGGCAATAAATACGGTTATCGGACCATCCGAACACGTGCGTACCTAGTACCACGTTCTCACCAATTTACAAGACATGGTTGGCTTCTAGCAAAGCACCATGCCTACCCAATTCTCCAGAAATATATCCAACATGGAATATATATAATTTGTATCAGGCATAATATACTATGTATTGCGTATTACGATCCAGTATCGGATGTCACATGCTAGGCCTAAGGCTGGAATTGTGCCTGCCCCATACGAAGCATATATCAGATCACTAGCAACTAGTCTCTGTAATCGGATAATCATGACCTAGTCATACTATCCCGATAGCTGCAGCATTTAAGAGTACTAGTTCTGTATCCCTACGTGATCATCGTCTCTGTATGACTGAAGTGATACTTCCATCTTGACATCACACCCAATACACTACGATTCTCAGTATACCCAGAAGAGGCGTACACAGAACCTGTTAAAGCTCCGGATGACCAAAACCAAAGTATTCTAATTGCCGCAAGTATTAGCGATGCAAGTCTCAGGTTAAGACCACATACACCTACCCTGATTCGGATTCCCATAGACACATAGTCATACTACCAATTGGATTCTGAGGGGTCTATCCAGAGCGAAGCTGTTCCCGGTCCAACGGCTAACAGAACCTCCTATCACACTTGTATAAGTATCCAATACTTAAATATATGAGAACTATGACGTTAAGCTTCTATAACACGCACAAGTGTAATACTAGCCTATTCCACATTATCATTGTCCAGTCTCGATAATACTACGACTGGGGATATTTAATGATTAAACCTTTCGTGGATTAATAATGTCTCATATCTTATTAATCTGGTACTAATCATATGGACTTTTATCATTTATATATCCAAGTAATCCAATTACAAAATGACAAAAGATAAATTTCCTTTGTCACATAGTTAATTTGTACAAAGAACACCATGTCTTTTACAAATGGTGATGCTATGGGTCATAATTGTCCAACAATCTCCCACTTGGCCTATAGCCAATCACTAAAGTGTCCAACACCTGAACTATGTACGGGTCGCTCAAAATTTTACTGAGATATAGCTTTCGTCAGTGGATCTACAAGGTTATCATCTGAAACGATTTTTTTATCTTCACATCGCCATGATTTGTGATCTCTTGAATCAGATGAAACCATCGAAGTACATACTTGGATCATTTATGAGACCGTAATTCCTTAGCCCGTGTTGCAGCCCAGCTCAGCTGCTAACATAACTACTCCTAATCCAATTAGGATTTTTATAGATCCAAAATGCTTCTTTTGCTGCCTCAGCCACAGCAATGTATTCCTTTTTTATTGTTGAATCGGTAATAGTTTATTGCTTGGAAGATTTCCAACTCACTATTTCGTTGTTTAAACAAAATATGTACCCTTATTGCAACTAACAGTCCTCTTTATTAGTTTGGAAACTTGCAACGGTGATCCCAGTCACCTCAAGTTCTCCATCTCTATAAATTAAGAAAGCATCCTTAGTTTGTCTAAGATACTTAAGGATGTTCTTAACATCAATCCAGTGACCATCACCTGGATCGGCCTGATTGTCACTACATATGCTCAAAGTGTATGAGACACCAGGTCGCGTACATGTTATGGCATAAGTGATCGATCTGACTGCTTAAGAGAACAAGATCCGATTCATTGCATCTCTATCATCTTTAGTTTCAAGACACATGTCCTTAGAAGGAGAGACGTCATGTGACACCGGAAGCAGCCCCTTCTAGGACTGATCCATGTTAAATCTCTTCAACACTGTCGATGTACGAGTTCTCGAAGAGTGCCAACAACTTTTAGATCTATCCCAGTAGATCCTTATTCCTAGAATAAAGGTTGCCTCTCTTAAGAATTTCATGGAGAATTTTAATGAAAGCCAAGCTTTCACCGATTTTAGTATGGGAATGTCATTGCTAAAAAACAACACATCATCAACGTATAGGACAATCATTATCAGTGCGCTCCCACTAACCTTCTTATATACACAAGAATCATCTTCGTTTTGAATGAAACCATATTATAATATGATCTCATCAAAACGTTGGTTCCAAGAACGCAATGTTTGCTTCAATCCATAAATGGATCGATTTAACTTGCAAACCTTGTTTGCATGTTTGGGCACGATAAAACCATCAGGCTGTTTGATATAAACATCCTCCAAAAGGTTTCCATTAAGGAAAGCGGTTTTGACATCCATCTGCCATATTTCATAATCGAAATATGCAGCTATAGCAAGTATTATTCGAATGGATTTAATCATGGCAACATGTAAAAGGTTTCGTCGTAATCAACACCATGTTGATGACAATACCATTTCGCTACAAGCCTAGCTTTTTACGTTTGTTTGTTACCATCCATGTATGTCTTCACTATGAAGACTCATTTGCTAGCAATAGGCACAATGCCTTTTGGTACATCAACCATTGTCCAAACTTGGTTGTATACATGGAATCCAGTTCGCACTTCATGGAACCTTGCCATATAGCGGAGTCGATACCTTGTATCGCTACCTCATACGTAGCCGGTTTATTATCCTCAATAAGATTAATATCTACATGAGGTGAGATCAGAAACCCATACCTCTAAGGTTGTTTTCTGACTCTCTCCAACCTACGCGGTTCTTGTGTATTAGAAGATTGTAGAACAGTCTCATCCCTGATGAACTGTTCATGTTCCATGAGGGGATCGGTGCCAGGAACAATATCACTCTGATTTTCATCGAGTTCTACTTTCCTCCCACTTAACACTACATTTAGGAATTCCTCTAAGGAAAATCGCATGGAAAGCAACAAATATTTTATTCTCTTATAGGTTGTAGAAATAATATCCTTTGGTTTCCTTAGGATAACCAATTACAAATAGGCATTTATCCGATTTGGGTTCTAGTTTGGCACCATCCAAACGTTTAATATATGCCCAGTATACCCAAATCTTCAGGAATGAGAAACCCGATTTCTTTCTTATCCATATTTCATATGGAGTCTCTCCAACTGACATTGTCGGAACCTTATTCAAAATACGTATTGCACTGTTCAATGCGTATTCCCTGAAGGAAATTGGTAGCTCAATACGACTCATCATTGACCTTACCATGTCCAACAAAGTTTGGTTTCTCCGTTCGGACACATCGCTCAATTGAGGTGTTCCAGGAGGAGTCCACTGTGAAAGAATACCATATTATTTTAAGTAATCTTGAAACTCATTGCTTAAGTATTCTCCACGACGGTCCAACCATAATGTATTAATACTTTAGCCGGTCTGTTTTTCAACTTCGTGTCGAAACTCTTTGAATTTCTCAAAAGTTTCCGACTTGTGTTTCATAATATACACATAACCATAACATGATGCAACATTCGTAAAGTTTACGAAGTATTGTTATCCACCTCTAGCCTGGCTATACATGGGCCCACATACGTCACCATGAACGAGGGCTAATAGTTCGGTGGCACGTACACCTTTACCGCTAAAAGGCGTTTTAGGCACTTTGCCTAATAAACAAGATTCGCAGACATCATATGAATTAGGATCAAATCCATCCACGTATCCACTCTTCAAAAGTGTGGATATACGAGTCTTGTTAATGTGTCCCAGATGACAATGCCACAAATAAGTCTCATCTGATTTACTTAGTTTGAGCTTTTGTTTGTCATGTTATATGTTTGAGATTCTTTTATATTCCAAATATAAAGACTATTATTAACATCTGATGTACATATCAAAATGTTATCTTTATATACAAAACACCTAGTGAACTAGAATACAAAGGTATACCCGCATCGGGTTATACTAGATACAAAGATGATGTTCCTAGTCAAACTAGGTATAAAATAACAATCACCTAATGTAATTACATGCCCCAATGGCAGATACAAAACATAGGTCCCAACGGTCAAAATAGTGACTCTCGTCTCATTTCTGACTCACAGGTCGATCTCGCCTGAAGCCAGTATCCTGCTAATCAGCAGATCCTGCACATCAGTAGATATGTGAGTACCACATCCAGAATCAAAAATCCAATTTTTAAACCAGTAGTGGACATGTTTATAACAAACATACATAAACCCAGAGCCATGCCCGTCTTCACTTCCTTCAACTTTGCCTTGTACTCACGACACTCACGCTTCCAGTGACCCCGTTTGCCATAATGTAGGCAGACGTCTTGGGATATGTCCTTAGTCTTCCCAGAAGACTGTGATGATATAGACTTGCCCTTCTTATTCCTTTTCTTCACACCTCCAGAAGCCTTCGGCCAAGCCTTGGCCATCTGGATGTCGAAGTAAGGTGCGCCTCGTGCTTCTTGCCCTTTAGAAGCTCTGGCTCTGCTTCTTTCAGCATCGCCATTAACTCTCAAAGAGTCTTTTCTTGGTTCATCATGTTATAGTTTATGATGAATCCGCCCCAGCAATCGGGCAGAGACTGTAAGATCAAATCTATGGAAGTCTCAGCCTCGAAGGTTATGCCCAGCTGACCTAGCTATTCGATGTCAGAAATCATCTGTGACACATAGTGCTCGACAGATGTACCCTCTGACATACGTGAGCGAAATAGCTTCTTTCGCAACTCATGCTTCTGAGATCTAAGAATAGACCTGTGAAGATCCTTCAATTTCAACATCATACTATAAGGATTTATTCCTTTGTTCTGATGACGAAATTGAGGAGTCATTGCAGCAAGCATTACGGATTGAGCACTAAATTTATCATCATGATGAGTCTTCCAAAGCTCATGCTCTACTATTTTCTCAACTCCGGGCTCAGGCCCGAGAGGTTTCTCTATGACATAGAGTAACATCTCGGCTCCTAGGACTATCCTGAGATTCATTTCAAAATCTGGAAAATTGGAGTCGTTAAAGACATTATCGCCCATGATGATGTCCCTAACGCTAATCTTTCCATCCATGTCGATTGCAATAGTCCAACTATCCAATCAACGATTTCGGATACACTTAAAATGTAATGGTTACTATAGTCTAACTATATGACAAACTACAAGTGGAGTAGTGTGAAAATAGTCTGACTGTTCAATGAAAGTAATAAAAGATATTAGTCCAACTAATATATATTTATAACGACGATAAATAAAATAAAAGAGCACGTTTAGCAAGTATTAAATGAAATTGCAAATTTAATATTGGCCTCCCACTATTTTTCGGCGAGCCTCTAACCCTCTGTTGAATACTCGGGAAACCCTATTTCCTAGTGGGATAGGATCGCGTTAAATAACACACAACCTTGACTTTGTCCAATAAGCTGTATGAAACTTAACTAGGTAGATCTCTAAGATCAATTGGATCACATCCAATTCCTAGATCCAGAGGTGGACCTCCAAGTCCGAGATATATATCCAATATTTATTTCCTTACATTTTCCTCTGAATCAACTAAGCATTGGCTTTGGCTCAACAAGCTTAATGATTCCAGTTAAGCGTGACCCATTGATAGTGGGAAAGCTTCGTAATCCACGTCGATGTACAGAAGTGACCTTGACTTTGGCCAAAAAGTCACAACTGCCCAAGACATGCGATATATAACAAAGCTTTCGTGGTTCAAACACATCCGCAATGGACAATGATCTTGACTTTGGCCAACAAACCAATGCCAATCTTGGATCTTAAGAAAGAACCACTTAATGGAAGGAAAACGCTTAATATTTAATTGAGGGATTTTCGCGTACATTGGCAACCAATTTATTATCTTTGATTAGGTCATCATACACCATTAAGCATGCATTCTAAAAGCATAATAAGGCGCGAATAATTAATAATGATATGCAGATGGATATATAACAATTTGTTCCTAGAACAAATCTCTCATTTTCCTCTCTCCCGCTAGCACTTTACATACTTCTACCCAATTACATAATACATTAAAGAAACCTCATTTGCATTGAGGGGAATTGGTGAGAAGAGAAATACAAAGAGTAAAGAGATAATGGGCTGGACACGCAGGTCCAATTTAATAAATTCCGAATATATTATAACAATTTCCAAAATTTCCCCCACTCATCTAATATCCATCTGATATACATTATTCATTCAAATACATCCAAGTATTCACACAAAGGATGTTATTCAATCAATCTAATCCAATTATTAATCTTTGATTTAATGACCATCCAATGTTCAAACAACGATTTGATTTGCGCGAGTCAAACTCGTTTAAGAATAAATACTCAAAGTACGTATTCTTGAATTATATCGAACTACAATTTTAAATCCAATTTAAATTGTATCCAATAATAATTCGAATTTAATTCCAAATTAAATAATTACACTTATAATTTTGCCTTTTAGACTTGGATTCCAAATCCAATCTAAATGGGTCTCAAAGGCCCAATTAGCATCCAATACTTTTCAATTAAAGTCCAATGGGCTTTCAATTAATTCTTTAGGCATAGGCTTTGGCCATAATGGATCAAACCCAAAATGCCAAGGCCCAAATAGGAATCACCCTATGCCAAAAATCAATTTAGACTCATTAGGCCCAATTAAATTTTTAAAGGCCCAAAAGGCATATTTGAACTTTATGGAAATGGTTTTAGGCCCAATTGGATCCAACCCATTTGTCCAAAACCAAACTTGGCCCAACCAAGCCCATTAGCCCAAATACAACAATTAAATTAATACATTATTCCAAATTACATATTAATCCAATTAAAGTGTAATTACCACAATTAATTAATTAATCGAATATTTTCAAAATATCAATTAATCTAATTAATCATGCTTTAATCATCCAATTCATGTCCAACACAAATTGAAGCAAAATCAATCCATTCCAACATGTTGAAGCTCACGGCAATACATGAAATTAACATCCAATTTTGATTTCAATCCAATTAAATCAACAATTAACATTCAATTTCATGCCAATTAATACATCCAATTGTCAAATTCAAAAAATCACCATGAACCTTTCTAGGGTACCATTCGGCCATGCATGTGAAATTGAGGAAAATTAATCTAATCAATTTTTAACAAATCTAATGATGCACAAATCCAATTCATCATCATCCAAACACAACCAAACAACCAATTTAGGTAAATCAACCTCCAAGCAAAAAATCAAAAAATTAAAGTTTAGAACCCTAGAATTCTAATCAAGTTTAGATTTTCTCGGATACCATTGTTAGTGTCCTAGACATGCCAAGGATCTCTAAACATTGATTTGTGTGTGAATATCAAGTGGAGTTGCGGAAATACTCACATTGATTGGTTAAAGGAATTTCAAAAATCACCATGGATGTAGAAGCTCCAAGCTTTAAAATCGAATTCCAAACTCTAGGGTGAGTTTCCCTATCACCTTGATTTAACTCCCAACTGCTAGCTTGCATGAATTTTTGCAACAAAAATTCCAAAAGGAGAAGAGGTATTCTCGGCAATTTGAGAGGATGTAGGAGAGAATAAATAGTTCCATTTGTGTTTTCCAAAAACATATATTAAAGTATGTACTTGGTAGGTGTTGTGATATTTTTATATCGTACCGCAAGTGTACGGTGTTAAGTTTTAGTATAAATGAGTTTAGAGTGTCGAACCCACATGGATTGCGTTAACTCGCACTAAGTACTAGAATTGATAATCCTAACTTTATTTAGAAAATAAATAATAAAGATTTTTAATAAATAAATAAAATATAAAAATAATTAGATAGGAGGAACTAATACGATAGAGATTCTGGATCCTGATTTCACCTAATTGTCGCCTATGTATTTGTCATACCAATTAATCCTTGTTCAGTTATATTATTTATAAGTCAAGATTCCTAAAATATCCACTCCCTCTCTCGAGCATCAGTGAAAATATCATTAACTACAGACTTCGATATCTCTATAAAAATCCAATAGTTAACGACTCATTACGCTTTGTGATTCTATATTAACGACTTCAAAGGACTACAAATTCTATCGAACTCTATAAAATCCTAGGTCATATTCTCTAGATCTATTCAAAATCCCCTCTCTCGAGTGATAGATTCTAAACATTCATCATCTTCAATTGTGGCCTACAATGAAGAAGCATTAAACTCAAAAGAATATAAATAAATTAATAAAACTTCATAACAAAATTGATAAACAAAATACAAGCTTCAAGCATAGATTACATCATTCTCCAAAATTAAGGAGTTTAGTTCATGACAAAAGATAAAAGCAATGAATAACAAATCATGAATCTAATGGAAATCACTAGAGTTCTAAGAAAGAAATAAGAAGATAAAATCTGAATTGAATCTCTTCCTCCTCGGACGTCACCGCCTTAATCTCCCATTGTTGCTCTTCAATCCTCTCATAGGATCTCTAAAAATATTTGTTTCTGTGTTTTGTTCAGTGTATTAGCCTCCCCTTTTAATTCTGGACGAACTGTTATATTTATAGTGGAGGTTGGGAGTCATTGGGTATTATTAGGGATATTAGAAACCCTAAAAATTAATTCCCGGAACGTATCTGATACATTGCACCCGCAGCGCCGTAGCTCCATTAAATTGGCGCCACGGCACCGAACCCTCCGTAAAATGTATGGGACTTGAGCATGTTAGAGGCGTCATGGCTCATTTGGTTAATTAGGCAAGTGGCGCCATGGCGCCATGATTAATTCCTTCAAGTGGCACCATGGCGCCACATGAATTTCAATAAACAGGCACCATTGTGCTTTTGATCTCCAATAGGCGCCTTGGCGCCTGTGCATTTAAGTGGGCAATTATGGCGCCTAGGCGCCTTGGTCTCGGTCTTTTGGCTGGGTTTAGGCGCTGCGGCGCTTGGTGATTGGCTCCTTGCTTCCTTTGCTCCCGAAAATTCCCAAAACACGTGCAATTATTCCCAGATCCATGTATTAATGCTCCTACAAATAGAACATGAAATAAATTATAAAAGACATTTAAATATCTCGAAATATATCAAAACATTAAACTAAAAAGGCTGTAATAAGTGGGTATAAACCACACTTATCAAACACCCCCAAACTTAAGGTTTTGCTAGTCCCCAGCAAAAGATAAAATAAAAACAAAATTCAAATAAACAAATAAAAATAACTAAATTAACTAAGCCACTTTCGTAGGGATCACGATTGCATTTAGCATATGCAACAAGCCTTTAAACCCCTAAGCGGCCCTAGTGGAAGAGTTATAGTCTCGTGAGGGCTTACAGCGACGATACCCACAAACGTCATTCACACACAATCATGCAAAAATATAAAAATTAACAAAATATAGTCCCGATAGTTGCACATAAATTTATCCTTAAAGAAAGCTTATAAATGAAATTAGAGAACCTTCAAAGTACGCAATTACAACTCGAATCCAAATTCTTGAATAAATTATCCAAGCTAGACTCATGGTGTGTGTGTGTAAAGGTTCAGTCACAGCTTGATTCATAAGTAAGTCAACTCAATGATTTCGCTTAGAAATTAGAATCGATGGGTCAAACCAACCTAGATATCTCAATTATGCTCTGTAATTGCTTTATTTTGTGCTCAGTATGGTATGATTTTCTCTTATTTTCTTGTCTCTTTTTTCTTTTCTTTTTTTTGCACTTTTTGTTTCTTTCAACTCACATACCCTTTAAGGTAGCATTTCTCCTCATGGTGGTCCTAATACTCGCCCATGGGTAGCTTCACGCTTATCGGTTATAGGTGGTTTATTTTCTTTCTTTAGAGACATTTTTCTTTTTAGCTATACCACACTTCATAACACTAGCAAATCAAGATAGATATCTAAGCAAATGGTCATTCATCGACATGCAATTTCTTCAACTAGTCACCTTGTCAACTACTTAAGTTTTCACTGCTAAAAACATATTTTTGAGTGCTTACGAGTCTAATATAGATCGATTATTCAAGCCATCAGATAAAAGTAAATTGGTCACTTATCGTTTCTAAAATTTCACTCATAAACAAACAATATCATCACAGGATTTATGCTTTACTATCTAGGACATAAACAAATTTTTTTTTTTAAAACAACTAAATAGCAAGTAAACAGCATGCACACACCCTCAAACTTAAAACTTGCATTGTCCTCAATGTAAAATAAATATAAAGAATAGAAGTGAGGAACAACACTACCGTGCATGAAGTTAATCAGGCTCCTGCTGGTTAGAATTTGGTTGCGCGGGCGTTGTGTGTCTCGTGCTACCTGCATAAATAGCATGCAAAACAAATAAATAAACAAATAGCACACAATAAAATAAAATTAAAAATTAAAAATTAAAAATAGAGAAAATAATAATAAAAGAAATGCAATGGTTGCCTCCCCGCTAGCGCTAAGTTTAACGTCTTCAGCCAGACGCAACCACCCAAATGGTCATGGTGGCTTAAACGTAATGAACCGGGTAATCTCATATGCTTTCTTCTTTGGTATCCATCGGTTCTTATGACATGAAAAAGACAGCTTTGCAGGCTGTGGTAATTTATCCATAGATGATCCCCCAGGATATGTAGATTTCCCCTCAATTGGAAATTCTGGACTGCACATTCGGAAAAATTGGCTCGGCTTTCTTTTTAATCTTCCAGGAATTATCTCTAAGTGAGAACTGGCCTTTCTTTTCCTCTTTTTACGGCCCTTTGGGAGTGGTTTCGAGTTTAGCTGCAGAGAATCTTCCTTTATGCATGGCTGCATTATGCTCATAGGCTGTTGAAATACTGATTCACCCTGTCTTGTTTCAACTCCCTTTTCTATTGTATCTACCATATGACAGTCTGCATCACCTTGAGAACTCGTCGTGGCCCTGAAAACACTGAAGGTGACTTCTTCATCTTGACCTCTCATTATCAATTCACCTTTTTTTTCTTCTTCTGTTACTGTTTCCTCATGAAATATCATTTCATTTTCTTTACTGCCTAAGTCCTGAAAGATGTTTTTAAACTCTTTTCCGCTCCTACAGGTTATAATTTGACATTGCTCATTGGGGTTGACTTCAATATCACTCGGAAACACCCATATCTGTTGATTGGCCATGGAAGAAACAAGCAACCCAATTTGCGCTTCTAAAGTTTTCATATTTGCCTCTATATTACCCATTCGTGTTTCGAAGTTATCCAGCCTTGACTCATTCTTCTCAAACCTCTCTGAAGATGAAGCTACAAACGTGCTCATGAGGTCTTCTAAGGGAGGTTTCTGCTCAGCTCTTGGATCATTGAAGCCATGAGGAGGTTGCAAAATATTTTCCATATCAACATATGAAAAATTCTGATGATAATAGTTAGGCATAAGACTGCCTCTATAGTTGTTGAAGTCCCGATTGTTCACATATTGTACTTGTTCAAATCCTGCTCTTCTGTTGGATAAAAGCATTCCATTAACAGAAGCAGCTTCAATAGACGGTTGGCCCATTTGATTTGTCAATACTGCTAGATGAGTCGTGAGGGACGATACTTGAGCTATCAGTGAACCAACAGGATCTGCCATTGCTTCTTTTCAAACTCACCTCGTACGAAAAATATAAAAAAATAAAATAAAATAAAATAAAAATAAGAAATAAAAACAAAAATAAAACTTAAGACAAAAATAAAGGAAATAAAGAAAATAAAATAAAATTAAAAATAAAAATCTAAATTAAAGCTAAGATTACTTGGTAGTAGTATTAATGTGAATTAACAAACAATCCCCGACAACGGCGCCAAAAACTTGTTGTGATATTTTTATATCGTACCGCAAGTGTACGGTGTCAAGTTTTAGTATAAATGAGTTTAGAGTGTCGAACCCACAGGGATTGCGTTAACTCGCACTAAGTACTACAATTGATAATCCTAACTTTATTTAGAAAATAAATAATAAAGATTTTTAATAAATAAATAAAATATAAAAATAATTAGATAGGAGGAACTAATACGATAGAGATTCTGGATCCTGATTTCACCTAGTTGTCGCCTATGTATTTGTCATACCAATTAATCATTGTTCAGTTATATTATTTATAAGTCAAGATTCCTAAAATATCCACTCCCCCTCTCGAGCATCAGTGAAAATATCATTAACTACAGACTTCGATATCTCTATAAAAATCCAATAGTTAACGACTCATTACGCTTTGTGATTCTATATTAACGACTTCAAAGGACTACAGATTCTCTCGAACTCTATAAAATCCTAGGTCATATTCTCTAGATCTATTCAAAATCCCCTCTCTCGAGTGATAGATTCTAAACATTCATCATCTTCAATTGTGGCCAACAATCAAGAAGCATTAAACTCAAAAGAATATAAATAAATTAATAAAACTTCATAACAAAATTGATAATCAAAATACAAGCTTCAAGCATAGATTACATCATTCTCCAAAATTAAGGAGTTTAGTTCATGACAAAAGATAAAAGCAATGAATAACAAATCATGAATCTAATGGAAATCACTAGAGTTCTAAGAAAGAAATAAGAAGATAAAATCTGAATTGAATCTCTTCCTCCTCGGACGTCACCGCCTTAATCTCCCATTGTTTCTCTTCAATCCTCTCCTTGGATCTCTAAAAATATTTGTTTCTGTGTTTTGTGCAGTGTATTAGCCTCCCCTTTTAATTCTGGACGAACTGTTATATTTATAGTTGAGGCTGGGAGTCATTGGGTATTATTAGGGATATTAGAAACCCTAAAAATTAATTCCCGGAACGTATCTGATACATTGCACCCGCAGCGCCGTGGCTCCATTAAATTGGCGCCGCGGCACCGAACCCTCGGTAAAATGTATGGGACTTGAGGATGTTGGAGGCGGCATGGCGCCTTTGGTTAATTGGGCAAGTGGCGCCATGACGCCATGATTTATTCCTTCTAGTGGCACCATGGCGCCACATGAATTTCAATAAACAGGCGCCATTGTGGTTTTGATCTCCAATAGGCGCCTTGGCGCCTGTGTTGGACAATTATGACCCATAGCGTCACTATTTGTACAGATCATGGTGTTGTTGTATAAATTAACTATGTGACAAAGGAGATTGCTCTCTTATCATTTGTGATTAGATCACCTTAGATGTATAAATGATGAGAGGTCCCTATGATTTGTTCCTGGACGGAGAATGATATGAGACAGTATCAGTCCATGTAAGATAAATCATTAAATATCCATAGTCAGAGTATTATCGAGATTGGACATCGATAAATACGTAAAAGACTAGTATTGCACTTGTGCGCGTTGTGAGGGCACAGCGGCATAGTTCTCATATATTTGGATATTGGATACTCATGCAAGTGTAATAGGAGGTTGTGTTTCACCGATGGTACGGGAAACAACTTCGCTCTGGATAGACCCCCTCAGAATCCCGTTGGTAGTATGATTGTGTGTCTATGGGAGTCCAAAATCAGGGTAGGTGTATTTGGTCTTAACCTGAGACTTGCACCGCTAATACTTACGACAATCAATATACTTTGGTTGAGGTCGTCCAGGGCTTTAACCGGTTCTGTGTACGCCAATACTGGGTATGTTGAGAATCGTTGAGTATTGGGTGTGATGTCAAGACGAAAGTATCACTCCAGTCATAGTGGAGATGATGTCACGTAGGATACGATATTAGTGCTCTTAAGTGCTGCGCGGCCATTGGGATATTATGACTAGGTCATGTATATCCAATTATAGAGACTAGTTACCAGACATCCGATATGTGCTTCGTACGGGGCAGACACAACTCCAGCCCCAGGCCTAGCACGTGACCATCCGATACTAGATCGATATGCACTATACGATGTATACTACGCCTGATACAGATCCTTCATTCCTGTAAGGATATTTCCGAAGAATTGGGTAGGCATGGTGCTTTGCTAGAAGCCAACCTTGTCTCGTGAATCGGTAAAATGTAGTACTTGGTACTTACGTGTTCGGATAGTCCGACGACCGTATTTACTGCCAACATATCTGGGGATCTCATGGGTCGCTTCCCAATGATTCACCGATGATGTATGACTCGCACTTTAATTAATCTGGGATTATTTTGATGAGAGAGAAAATTAATCTGGGATTAATTACGGAGATATTTTATCTGGGATAAAATATCATCTAAAGAGAGAGAGAACGCGATTAATTTGGAATTAATCGGTAAAATGAATTTAATAGTTAAATTTGATTTTTCTTTTTAATTTATTCGAATAGGTTAAAATTAATATATCGGATATATTAATATGAATTTGATTTCATTACGAAATTAAAGTCGGACTTTAATGTGAACGAACGAATTAATTTATAATTAATTCGTAAACGACGTTCGTAATATATTTGCGAGGCATCGATATTTAATTAAATTAGATTTAATTATTTAACGACGGAAGTTCGTTTAATCGGATTAAACGAAATCGAGCCGCGGCAAATGTTCGTAGAGATATTTGAATTTTGAATTCAAATATGTGGGGCCCATGTGTAGTAGGTGTACCTACCACCCAACTACCTTGTTTTGCCTTTTGAAAAACCATTTACCCACACCTACCAAGTTTAGGGTAAAAGTGAAAATGGTTTTACCTAAAGGTGAATAAAAAAAGGGGATCTCTACACTTTTGAAAAAGATAATAATTCATTAGATGAATATTGAGAAAACCCTAGACAACTTTCTCTCTCTCCATCCATCTCTCATTCTCTCTTTTCTCTCCAAAGCTCACGCCCAAGGGGCTGTGAACACTGTCAAAAACGTGACAGTCCAAGAGAGGAAGAAGCTTGATTTTATGGCAAAATCCAAGTGCTAGCACACCTAAGGAGGCATACGAAGGTGTTAGGGAAACCCACCCACGAGCCGGTAATCAAACGACAAAGATTCAAAGCTCAAAATGGTGACTCAAATCTGAAAACAGTGAGCAGTGGACTGCACTGCATTGGCGCCACTTTGAAGAAGGAAAATCATTTTGTTCTTCATCAAATCGTCTCAACCGATCGATGTGAGTATTCCGCTATCTCCTATGATGTATTCACACATGTTTTTCATGCTTGTTATGATCTTGGGACCTAAATAGAAACCAACAATGGCATCAAGAGCCTAGGTTCAAGCATGAAATTTTTAGGGCTTAAAATTGGGTATTTTGTATTTGAGCATGATTTGAATAAATTGGATGTTTGAGTATGCTTAATACATGTTGAATTGAAGATTGATTGGATCAATTTCAAGAAAATGGTTTGGACTAAATTTTCCCCAATATATCTACCTTGGCCGAATGTATAGGGTTCATGTGGAATCTTGGAATTTTTTGATTTTGATTTATTGGATAAGTTAGAATCATGATGGATAATGTTAATTTGAAATTAATTGGATTAAATTTTGAATTGAACAAAAATCCCCAATTCCTTATGTTGGCCGAATGGTATAGCCCTAATTTAGTCTTGGAATTTTGATTTTAAATCATTGGATGTGTTGGAAATCATTCGGGATGTGGATTTAATATCGATTGTGAAATTAATTAGATTGAATTCGAATCGGATAAAAATCCCTTATCTTGGCCGAGACTAATAAACATGGTTAATGGGTTTGATTTTTCATCAAAGTATGTTGGACATGTGATGATGATAAAAGCATGATTAATTGGACATAATGATGTTTTGGAAATATTGATTTGGTTAATTAATCATGTAATACACTTTGGTAATTAAATTGGAAATTTGGAATTTGGTAATTTAATTATATGGGCCTTAAAATTGGATTTGGGCTTTTAAAGTTGTAAATGGGCTTATTGGGCTTTGTTGTACAAAGTTGGGTTTAGGCAAATTGGATTGGATCCAATTGGGCCCAAAACCGCTTCCATAAAGCCCAAATGCGACTTATAAACCTTTAAAGTTTAATTGGGCCTAATGAGCCGAAATTGATTTCTGGGCTTATGGGGTAACTCCTTGATTGGGCTTTGGTTGCCGAAGCCCACGCCTTAAAGAAATTAATTGAAAGCCCATTCGACTTGAATTAAATTGACATTGGATATTAATCGGGCTTTGAGACCCGTAGCGATAAAATTTGGAATTTAAGTCGTAAAAGATTTATTAATAAAGTGTAATATTTAATTTGGAATTAAATAATGAATTAGTATTAAATACATATTAAATTGGATTTAATATTATAGTTTAATTTAATTCGAGGATTCGTACTTTGAGTACTTATTCGCAAAAACGAGTTTGACTCGCGCAAAATCAAATCGTTGTTTGAACATTGGATGATCACTAATTATCAGATTAATTAATGTGATTAGATTGATTGATAACATGCTTGTGTGAATACATGGTTATGATGAATGAATAATGTATATCGGATGGATATTAGTCGGGTGGGGGCAATTTTGGAAATTGTTGTAATAAATTTGATTTATTAAATTGGACCTGCGTGTCCAGCCTTATCACCTATATTCTCTTTGTATTCTCTTCTCACCTATTCCCCTCAATGTAAATGAGGTTTCTTTAGTAGTGTAGTGTAACGGGTAGAAATAATACAAGTGCTAGTTTGAGAGAGAAAGGGAGAGATTTGATCTAGGATCAATGTGTTAAGTATCCATCCGCATATCATTATTATTTATTTTCATATGCGCTTTATTATGTGTTTAGAATGCATGTTTAAGGGTGTATGATGATGAGACCTAAACAAAGATAATAAATTGGTAGCCAATTTGCACGCGAAAAACCCTCATCAAATATCATGTGTTTTCCCTTCCATTGAGTGATTCTCACTCAAGATCCGAGACTGGCATTGGGTTGTTGGCCAAAGTCAAGCCCTTTGTCCGTCGAAGATGTGTTTGAATCACAAGAGTTTTGTTCTATATTGGTGTCTTGTCCAAGTTGTGGTTTGTTGGCCAAAGTCAAGACCACTTCTTGTCCATCGACATTGATTACGAAGCTTTCCATGGTCAATGGGTCGCGCTTGACTGGGATCATTAGGTTTGTTGTGCCAAAGCCAAGGCTTAGTTGATTCAGAGGAAAAATGTTAGGTAATACATTGGATGTATTGGCATATATAAGATATATGTTTAGGATTTGGATATCCGCCTACTGGATCTAGGAATTGGATTGGATCCAATTGATCTTTGAGATCTACCTAGTTAAATATCATACAATTTGTTGGCCAAAGTCAAGATTGTGTGTTATTTAACGGGATCCTAGCCCACTAGGAAACACGGTTTCCCGAGTACTCGACAGAGGGTTAGAGGCTCGCCGAAAAATAGTGGGAGGCAAGAATTGAATTTGCAATATTCGTTTAATTACTTGCCATACGAGCTCATTCAAATTATTCGTCATATAAATTAAATGTTAGTTAGACTAATATTTAAATTGTTGTTTTAATAAGCAGTTGGACTGTATTATAGTTGATTATATAATTGGATTATAGTAATCAATATATTTGAATTAATTAATTTCAATTTACAGTTGATTTTATAATTGGATTATAGTAATCAATGTAATTGAGGTTAATTGATTTAAATTATATTTGATTGTATAGTTGGACAATAATAATCAATATAATACATAGTACCACAAATCGTTGATTAAATAGTTGGACTATTAGAATCAAGATAAATGAAAGATTAGTGTTTAAAACATAATCCTAGGTGAAAATGCATTTAAACGACTATATTTTTCAAAATGGGAATAATTTCAGGATGGTCCTGGAAATAAATAATAAGTTACTTTATTTGATAAAATAACCTATTATGCCTAAGCCAAGAATTAAGCAAATAGTAGAGCATAATCTTTGGAAGATTTATGTGATGATAACTTAAGTGCTTAATTCGATATACTTGTCATAAATCTATGTTTAGATTTAAGAAGTATTAAAATTGCAATAAATAACTCTTGGAGGGTTAAAGACTATTCTCGAGGAGATAAAGTCAAACTTTGCAATTAGGTAAGTGGCGCAAGGTGCACCATACTACAATATTCTAGAAACCCAAGGCTTGGCCAAAGGCTTCTGAAATATTTGAAAGGGCAAAGGCAAAATCATTATGATCTTCTGGGAAGGTAAATGACATATCCTAAAGTGACTGCCGTTTGGATATGGCAGACACGAAGGAATTAAAGAAAGGGCAAGGCTCTGACTTTAAGAATGTTTGTCAATATTATGTCTATTACTAGTATTAAAATTGGATTTTAAAATACTTAGTGTGGTACATAAATTATATGGATTGATGTTCAGAATCTGCTGTGAGCAGGATACTGACTTCAAGCTGAGATTAATCTGCGAATCGGAAATGGGATGAAAGTCGCTGTTTCGACCGTAGAGTCCTAAGTTTAGGAACTACCTTTTGGGTATATACTTAAAATAGGAACTGTTATAATGTAACTAGTTTGACTAGAAACATTATCTTTATATCAGTGTTTAATCCGTTACGGATAGACCTTTATATTCTAGAACACTAAAGTGTTTCATTATATAAATAATGATATTAAGATAAACACATTAGATGTGAGTAACATAATTTATATTTTGAATATAAATAATATCTCAAAAATAAAACATGACAAATAAATAGCTCAAACTGATTTGATCAGTTAAGAGACTTATTTGTGGCATTGTTGTCTGGGACACAATTAAACAAGACTCGTATATCCACGCTTGTGAAGAGTGGGTACTAGGACTGATTTGACTATTCAAATAAAGTCTACGAATCTAGTTTATTAGGTAAAGTACCTGAAACGCTATTTACTTGGTAATAGTGAAAGTGCCACCGATCTGTTAGCCCTATTCATAGTGAAGTATGTGGGCCCATATCTAGCAATGCTAGATGTGAATATGAATATTTCGTGACCTTAACGGATGTGGCATCACGTTATGGTTATGTGTTTCTTTTGAAGAACACAAATCGATAACTTTTAGAGTTTCGACACGAAGTGAACAAACAGATCGTCTAAAGTATTAAACCATCGCGGTAAGACCGTAATGGAAAATACTTAAGCAGTAAGTTTCAAACATACATGAAAGAGTATAGTATTCTTTCAATGAGGACTCCTCCCGAGACACGTCAGTTTGACTGTGTGTCCGTACGGAGAAACCGAATTTTGTTGGACGTGATAAGGTTAATCATGAGTCGCTCTGAACTACCATTTCCTTCAACGGATATGCATTAACAGTGCAATACTTATTTAGAATAAGGTTCCATATAAATCTGTTTGACATGATTCATATTAAAAATGAACAGGAAAGAAACAGGGTTTCACACTCCTGAAGATTTGGGAATGCTGGGCATACGTTTGGATGATACCAAACCAGAACCCAAATTGGATAAGTGCCAAATTATAGGTTATCATAGGGGAAACCATAAGTATAGTACTTATGCATCTCACGAGAGAACAATGTTATTGTTGCTCACCATGCGGTTTTCCTAAGAGGAATACCGATATGCAGTGATAAGTGGGAGGATGGTATAACTCGATAAAAATCGGAGTAATACTGTTCAAGGCACGAAGTCCTTAATGGAACACAGATAGTTCATCAATGATGAAACTATACCATTAATCTTCGAATACACAAGAACCGCGTAGATCGGAGAGAATCAGAAAACAACCTGGGGTATGGGTTTCTGATCTCACCTCATAAAGGTGTCTATCTTATTGAGGAATACCAACTGACTACGTATGAGGAAGTGATACAAGGTATCGACTCCCTTTCATGGCAAAGTGCCATGAGTCCAAAATGGATTCCATGTATACCAACTATGTTCGGACACTAGTTGATGTACCGCAAGGCATTATGCCTACTGGTACAATATAAGTCTTCAAGGAAGACATACATGGATGGCAACATACCAACGTACAAAGCTAGGCTTTTAGTAAAAAGGTATTGTTATCAACATTGTGTTGATTACAATTCAACCTTTTACATGTTGCCACAGTAAATCCATTTGGATAATGCTTGCTGAAATTGTACATTTATGAAATGTGTCATTTAAAGATCAAAATCGCTTTCCTTAAACGGAAACCTTTTGGAGGATGTTTATAACATCCTGACGATTTTGTCGTACCTAAACCAGCAAACTAGGTTTGCGGGTTGTTCGATCCATGTTTGGATTGAAGCAAGCATAAGGTTCTTGGAGCTAACGTTTTGATGTAATCATAATGGTTTATGATTTAATTCAAAACGAAAATAATTCTTGTGTATATAAGGAGGTTAGTGGGAGCGCATTGACAATGAATGTCCTGTATAAAATAATGATAAATGTCATTTCTTGGAAATGATATTCCCATAAAATAATCGGCGAGAGCTTGGCTTTCAAGATAATTCTCCGTAGAATTCTTAGGAGTAACAACCTTTATTCTAGGAATAAAGATCTATTGGGATAGATTTAAAGTTGTTAACACTCTCTGAGAAATTTTACATTTAATATGTACATGACCTGGTGTCTCATACGCTTTGAGCATATGGAGTCACAATCAGACCAATCCGAGTGATAATCACTGGATTGAAGTTAAGAACATC
The DNA here is from genome assembly GCA_019454045.1 of Zanthoxylum bungeanum. Lineage (NCBI taxonomy): Eukaryota > Viridiplantae > Streptophyta > Magnoliopsida > Sapindales > Rutaceae > Zanthoxylum > Zanthoxylum bungeanum. Next base: position 101,638 of record SKCR01026295.1, on the reverse strand, counting down.
CGTTAGTATCTTAGAGAGCTAAGGATGCTGTCTTATTCCGTGGAGATGGAGAACTTGAAGTGACTGGGATCGCTGTAGCAAGTTTCCAAACCGATAAAGACGACTATAAATCGCAAACGGTACTATAAAGTTTGAATACCGGAACAGTGAGCTGGAAATCTTCCAAGCAAGATACTGTTACCATATAAACAACAAATACGGATTATTGCTGCAGCTGAGGCAACAATAGAAGCCATTTGGGTCGATAATAAATCTAATTAGATTAGATATAGTTCTGTTAGCGGCTGAGCTAGGCGTCAGCACAGGCTAAAGAATTAACGGTCTCATCAACGATCCAGTTATATACTTCGATATTCATCTGACTCGTTCGGATCATATATCATGGCGATGTAATGATCGTATAAATCGCATCAGATGATAATCATGTAAATCCGCTGACGAAAACCTTTTCTCAGCAATTTGAGCCAACCGTACATAGTTCGGGTGTTAGGCACTCGAGTGACTGGCTATAGGCCAAGTGGGAGATTGTTCGACAATTATGACCTATAGCGTCACTATTTGTACAGATCATGGTGTTGTTGTACAAATTAACTATGTGACAAAGGAGATTGCTCTCTTATCATTTGTGATTAGATCACCTTAGATGTATAAATGATGAGAGGTCCCTATGATTTGTTCCTGGACGGAGAATGATATGAGACAGTATCAGTCCATGTAAGATAAATCATTAAATATCCCTAGTCAGAGTATTATCGAGATTGGACATCGATAAATACGTAAAAGACTAGTATTGCACTTGTGCGCATTGTGAGGGCACAACGGCATAGTTCTCATATATTTGGGTATTGGATACTCATGCAAGTGTAATAGGAGGTTGTGTTTCACCGATGGTACGGGAAACAGCTTCGCTCTGGATAGACCCCCTCAGAATCCCATTGGTAGTATGACTGTGTGTCTATGGGAGTCCGAAATCAGGGTAGGTGTATTTGGTCTTAACCTGAGACTTGCACCGCTAATACTTACGACAATCAATATACTTTGGTTGAGGTCGTTCAGGGCTTTAACCGGTTCTGTGTACGCCAATACTGGGTATGTTGAGAATCGTAGAGTATTGGGTGTGATGTCAAGACGGAAGTATCACTCCAGTCATAGTGGAGATGATGTCACGTAGGATACGGTATTAGTGCTCTTAAGTGCTGCGCGGCCATTGGGATATTATGACTAGGTCATGTATATCCAATTATAGAGACTAGTTACCAGACATCCGATATTTGCTTCGTACGGGGCAGACACAACTCCAGCCCCAGGCCTAGCACGTGACCATCCGATACTAGATCGATATGCACTATACGATGTATACTACGCCTGATACAGATCCTTCATTCCTGTAAGGATATTTCCGGAGAATTGGGTAGGCATGGTGCTTTGCTAGAAGCCAACCTTACGTGTTCGGATAGTCCGACGACCGTATTTACTGCCAACATATCCGGGGATCTCATGGGTCGCTTCCCAATGATTCACCGATGATGTATGACTCGCACTTTAATTAATCTGGGATTATTTTGATGAGAGAGAAAATTAATCTGGGATTAATTACGGAGATATTTTATCTGGGATAAAATATCATCTAAAGAGAGAGAACGCGATTAATTTGGAATTAATCGGTAAAATGAATTTAATAGTTAAATTTGATTTTTCTATTTAATTTATTCGAATGGGCTAAAATTAATATATCGGATATATTAATATGAATTGGATTTCATTACGAAATTAAAGTCGGATTTTAATGCGAACGAACGAATTAATTTAGAATTAATTCGTAAACGACGTTCGTAATATATTTGCGAGGCATCGATATTTAATTAAATTAGATTTAATTATTTAACGACGGAAGTTCGTTTAATCGGATTAAACGAAACCGAGCCGCGGCAAATGTTCGTAGAGATATTTGAATTTTGAATTCAAATATGTGGGGCCCATATGTGGTAGGTGTACCTACCACCCAACTACCTTGTTTTGCCTTTTGAAAAACCATTTACCCACACCTACCAAGTTTAGGGTAAAAGTGAAAATGGTTTTACCTAAAGGTGAATAAAAAAAGGGGATCTCTACACTTTTGAAAAAGATAATAATTCATTAGATAAATATTGAGAAAACCCTAGACAACTCTCTCTCTCTCCATCCATCTCTCTTTTCTCTCCAAAGCTCACGCCCAAGGGGCTGTGAACACTGTAAAAAACGTGACAGTCCAAGAGAGGAAGAAGCTTGATTTTATGGCAAAATCCAAGTGCTAGCACACCTAAGGAGGCATACGAAGGTGTTAGGGAAACCCACCCACGAGCCGGGAATCAAACGACGAAGATTTGAAGCTCAAAATGGTGACTCAAATATGAAAACAGTGAGCAGTGGACTGCATTGCATTGGCGCCACTTTGAAGAAGTAAAATCATTTTGTTCTTCATCAAATCGTCTCAACCGATCGATGTGAGTATTCCGCTATCTCTTTTGATGTATTCACACATGTTTTTCATGTTTGTTATGATCTTGGGACCTAAATAGAAACCAACAGCCTGTGAATTTAAGTGGGCAATTATGGCGCCTAGGCGCCTAGGCGCCTTGGTCTCGGTCTTTTGGCTGGGTTTAGGCGCTGCGACGCTTGGTGATTGGCTCCTTGCTTCCGTTGCTCCCGAAAATTCCCAAAACACGTGCAATTGTTCCCAGATCCATGTATTAATGCTCCTACAAATAAAACATGAAATAAACTATAAAAGACATTTAAATATCTCGAAATATAAAAAAACATTAAACTAAAAAGGCCGTAATAAGTGGGTATAAACCACACTTATCAAACACCCCCAAACTTAAGGTTTTGCTAGTCCCAAGCAAAAGATAAAATAAAAACAAAATTCAAATAAACAAATAAAAATAACTAAATTAACTAAGCCACTTTCGTAGGGATCACGATTGCATTTAGCATATGCAACAAGCCTTTAAACCCCTAGGCGGCCCTAGTGGACGAGTTATAGTCTCGTGAGGGCTTACAACGACGATACCCACAAACGTCATTCACACACAATCATGCAAAAATATAAAAATTAACAAAATATAGTCCCGATAGTTGCACATAAAGTTATCCTTAAAGAAAGCTTATAAATGAAATTAGAGAACCTTCAAAGTACGCAATTACAACTCGAATACAAATTCTTGAATAAATTATCCAAGCTAGACTCACGGTGTGTGTGTGTGTAAAGGTTCAGTCACAGCTTGATTCATAAGTAAGTCAACTCAATGATTTCGCTTAGAAATTAGAATCGATGGGTCAAACCAACCTAGATATCTCAATTATGCTCTGTAATTGCTTTATTTTGTGCTCAGTATGGTATGATTTTCTCTTATTTTCTTGTCTCTTTTTTCTTTTCTTTTTTTTGCACTTTTTGTTTCTTTCAACTCACATACCCTTTAAGGTAGCATTTCTCCTCATGGTGGTCCTAATACTCGCCCATGGGTAACTTCACGCTTATCGGTTATAGGTGGTTTATTTTCTTTCTTTAGAGATATTTTTCTTTTTAGCTATACCACACTTCATAACACTAGCAAATCAAGATAGATATCTAAGAAAAGGGTCATTCATCGACATGCAATTTTTTCAACTAGTCACCTTGTCAATTACTTAAGTTTTCACTGCTAAAAACCTATTTTTGAGTGCTTACGAGTCTAATATAGATTGATTATTCAAGCCATCAGATAAAAGTAAATTGGGCACTTATCGTTTCTAAAATTTCACTCATAAACAAACAATATCATCACAGGATTTATGCTTTACTATCTAGGACATAAACAAATTTGTTTTTTTTAAACAACTAAATAGCAAGTAAACAGCATGCACACACCCTCAAACTTAAAAATTGCATTGTCCTCAATGTAAAATAAATATAAAGAATAGGAGTGAGGAACAACACTACCGTGCATGAAGTTGATCAGACTCCTACTGGTTAGAATTTGGTTGCGCGGGCGTTGTGTGTCTCGTGCTACCTGCATAAATAGCATGCAAAACAAATAAATAAAAAAATAGCACACAATAAAATAAAATTAAAAATTAAAAATAGAGAAAATAATAATAAAAGAAATGCAAGGGTTGCCTCCCCGCTAGCGCTAAGTTTAACGTCTTCAGTCAGACGCAACCACCCAAATGGTCATGGTGGCTTAAACGTAATGAACCGTGTAATCTCATCTGCTTTCTTCTTTGGTATCCATCGGTTCTTATGACATGAAAAAGACAGCTTTGCAGGTTGTGGTAATTTATCCATAGATGATCCCTCAGGATATGTAGATTTCCCCTCAATTGGAAATTCTGGACTGCACATTCGGCAAAATTGGCTCGGCTTTCTTTTTAATCTTCCAGGAATTATCTCTAAGTGAGAACTGGCCTTTCTTTTCCTCTTTTTACGGCCCTTTGGGAGTGGTTTCGAGTTTAGCTGCAGAGAATCTTCGTTTATGCATGGCTGCATTATGCTCATAGGCTGTTGAAATACTGATTCACCCTGTCTGGTTTCAACTCCCTTTTCTATTGTATCTACCATGTGACAGTTTGCATCACCTTGAGAACTTGGCGTGGCCCTGAAAACACTGAAGGTGACTTCTTCATCTTGACCTCTCATTATCAATTCACCTTTTTTTTCTTCTTCTGTTACTGTTTCCTCATGAAATATCATTTCATTTTCTTTACTGCCTAAGTCCTGAAAGATGTTTTTAAACTCTTTTCCGCTCCTACAGGTTATACTTTGACATTGCTCATTGGGGTTGACTTCAATATCACTCGGAAACACTCATATCTGTTGATTGGCCATGGAAGAAACAAGCAACCCAATTTGCGCTTCTAAAGTTTTCATATTTGCCTCTATATTTCCCATTCATGTTTCGAAGTTATCCAACCTTGACTCATTCTTCTCAAACCTCTCTGAAGCTGAAGCTACAAACGTGCTCATGAGGTCTTCTAAGGAAGGTTTCTGCTCAGCTCTTGGATAATTGAAGCCATGAGGAGGTTGCAAAATGTTTTCCATATCAGCATATGAAAAATTCTGATGATAATAGTTAGGATTAAGACTGCCTCTATAGTTGTTGAAGTTCCGATTGTTCACATATTGAACTTGTTCAAATCCTGCTCTTCTGTTGGATAAAAGCATTCCATTAGCAGAAGCAGCTTCAATAGACGGTTGGCCTATTTGATTTGTCAATACTGCTAGATGAGTCGTGAGGGACGATACTTGAGCTATCAGTGCACCAACAGGATCTGCCATTGCTTCTTTTCAAACTCACCTCGTACGAAAAATATAAAAAAATAAAATAAAATAAAAATAAGAAATAAAAACAAAAATAAAACTTAAGACAAAAATAAAGGAAATAAAGAAAATAAAATTAAATTAAAAATAAAAATCTAAATTAAAGCTAAGATTACTTGGTTGTAGTATTAATGTGAATTAACAAACAATCCCCGACAACGGCGCCAAAAACTTGTTGTGCTATTTTTATATCGTACCACAAGTGTACGGTGTCAAGTTTTAGTATAAATGAGTTTAGAGTGTCGAACCCACAGGGATTGCGTTAACTCGCACTAAGTACTACAATTGATAATCCTAATTTTATTTAAAAAATAAATAAAAAAGATTTTTAATAAATAAATAAAATATAAAAATAATTAGATAGGAGGAACTAATACGATAGAGATTCTGGATCCTGATTTCACCTAGTTGTCGCCTATGTATTTGTCATACCAATTAATCCTTGTTCAGTTATATTATTTATAAGTCAAGATTCCTAAAATATCCACTCCCTCTCTCGAGCATCAGTGAAAATATCATCAACTACAGACTTCGATATCTCTATAAAAATCCAATAGTTAACGACTTATTACGCTTTGTGATTCTATATTAACGACTTCAAAGGACTACAGATTCTCTCGAATTCTATAAAATCCTAGGTCATATTCTCTAGATCTATTCAAAATCCCCTCTCTCGAGTGATAGATTCTAAACATTCATCATCTTCAATTGTGGCCAACAATCAAAAAGCATTAAACTCAAAAGAATATAAATAAATTAATAAAACTTCATAACAAAATTGATAAACAAAATACAAGCTTCAAGCATAGATTACATCATTCTCCAAAATTAAGGAGTTTAGTTCATGACAAAAGATAAAAACAATGAATAACAAATCATGAATCTAATGGAAATCACTAGAGTTCTAAGAAAGAAATAAGAAGATAAAATCTGAATTGAATCTCTTCCTCCTCGGACGTCACCGCCTTAATCTCCCATTGTTGCTCTTCAATCATCTCCTTGGATCTCTAAAAATATTTGTTTCTGTGTTTTGTGCAGTGTATTAGCCTCCCCTTTTAATTATGGACGAACTGTTATATTTATAGTGGAGGCTGGGAGTCATTGGGTATTATTAGGGATATTAGAAACCCTAAAAATTAATTCCCAGAACGTATCTGATACATTGCACCCGTAGCGCTGTGGCTCCATTAAATTGGCGCCACGGCGCCGAACCCTCGGTAAAATGTATGGGACTTGAGCATGTTGGAGGCGCCATGGCGCCTTTGGTTAATTAGGCAAGTGGCGCCATGGCGCCATGATTTATTCCTTCAAGTGGCACCATGGCGCCACATGAATTTCAATAAACATGCGCCATGGCGCCATTGTGCTTTTGATCTCCAATAGGCGCATTGGCGCCTGTGCATTTAAGTGGGCAATTATGGCGCCTAGGCGCCTTGGTCTCGGTCTTTTGGCTTGGTTTAGGCGCTACGACGCTTGGTGATTGGATCCTTTCTTCCGTTGCTCCCGAAAATTCCCAAAATACGTGCAATTGTTCCCAAATCCATGTATTAATGCTCCTACAAATAAAAAATGAAATAAAATATAAAAGAAATTTAAATATCTCGAAATATAAAAAAACATTAAACTAAAAAGGCCGTAATAAGTGGGTATAAATCACACTTATCAGTAGGTGTGTTGTTAAATAATCTGATTAATTGTTCCCAACCACTTCCATCAAATGTCTAACATTTGATGTAAGTAAAGTGGCTCCCACCACTTTAAATTCAAAATTTGGTTGGCTTATACAACACACTTTGGGCCTGGTTCATTTAATCCGACTAAACGAATTTTCCGTCGCGACGTAATTAAATCCAATTTAATTAAATAATAATGCCTAGCAAAATTATTACGAAAGTCGCTTACGAATTAATTCCAAAATAATTCGTTCGCTTGAATTAAAATCCAATTTTAATTCCGTGTTGAAATCCATTTTCAATTAATATATCTAATGTATTATTTTACCCCAAATAAATAAATTAAATAGAAAAATCCAATTTTACTATTAAATTTATTTTACCGATTGATTACAAATTAATCGCGTTCTCTCTTCTTCACGAATTGATACCAGATTAATTCATGACGCAATTAATCCCAGATTAATTCTCTCTGACAATTAGTTCCAGATTAATTCTTACAGTAATTAATCCCAGATTAATTTTCTCTCTCATAATTAATCTCAGATTAATTCTGTTCGAGTCAAATATCATCGGTGAATCTTTGGGAAGCGACCAAAGAGATCCCTAGATATGTTGGCAGTAAATACGGTTATCGGACCATCCGAACATGTGTATACCCAGTACCACGTTCTCACCAATTTACAAGACATGGTTGGCTTCTAGCAAAGCACCATGCCTACCCAATTCTCCAAAAATATATTCAACATGGAATATATATAATCTGTATCAGACATAGTATACTATGTGTTGATGGTGTTTTTCGGGCACTATGTTATTTAAACAACACGACAGGGGTAAAAGGGGTAACTCCATTGATCGAGACCGTTAAAGCCGACCCGACAACTTGACGGTAAGAGGCCGAGCACTTTATACTAAATGGCCGAGCACTTGAGATCGGATGACCGAGCATTATCAGATCGACAGCAGCATTCTCAGTTCAAATGGCTATCATCATGACCGACCTCATGAAGACCGAGCACATGACGAGGCGTGCTCAGGAAGATAAAGCATCCTATTCTTGCGGAAAAGGGATAAGTTGTCCTACTTTAATGGGGTAAAGTAATAACTTAATATCCTAATAGGATAAAGGAAGTAAATATAGTTTTGATTAGGAATCCTTATGGGAAAAGGGAATAGTTTTGACTAGGAATCCTGATAGGAAAAGGAGACCATCTCCAACTGGGAATTCTTGTACAAATAGGAATCTGGTTTCTTCACCATTATAAATAGGAGGGTAGAGTGAGTGTAGAAGGACAAGTTGAAGACATCAAAAATCATCACAAGAGTGAGAGATTAGAGTCATAAAGTTCCGATTTGTAAGAACAAAGAAGAGACCCGAGGAGTGTATTTGAGTAATAAAAAAGCACCACCCTGTTCTTGTCCGTGGACGTAGGTCGGATCTCAAAATCCACCGAACCACGTTAAATCACCTTGTCTGATTGGCGTATTTTCTTGTTTTCCGCCGCTAAGTTGCTTTTGGTTCCCTATAACCAAACAAATTCACAGTTGAAGGAGGATTCCCTCGGAGGTGATATTCCTATATTACCCTGAGACCAAAATCCACCGTCAACAGTTGGCGCCGTCTGTGGGGAACTCTACGAAAAGCAACTCGCGTAATAAGACAAATGGCGGAAGGCGGAAACCAACAATCATCAGGGGGCTCGGCTGCGGACTGGATGGAAAAGATCGAGGAAAACCTTAGGAAGGAAAGGAGGAAAACCAAACTCTACTAAAAACCATAGTAGACCGGTTGGAAAGGATGGAAGGAGCACGCGACGGAAAATTCGAGGCCGGGACTAGCCGGCGAAGGAGTGAGATAGCGGAAGGAAAGAGAATTGTTGATACAAGCGAAGACGACAGACCTCAAAGGAGGGAACCCTACAGGGTGAGATCCGTGGTAGTACAAAGGGATTCCCAAACCGAGGACACATGGGAGGAGGAAGATGACAAATCATCACCAGATCCCTCCTACGATAGCCCTCACAGTACCCGGAGGAGAGGAAAAGAACATACCGAAGAGTTGCGGGACGACGCCGACCCTGAGAAACGTCGCTCCCAAGATAGCAGAAAGAAAAGAAACCTCAGAGGGCGGCATGGAACCAGGGACAGCGGTATGAAATCTTGGTTACGGGAGGAGCTGGTCAAATGGGGAGTATACCCCAACGCAAACAGAGGGGATATCCAGGACGTCAAAGATGAGTCCCCCCTCACGGAGGAAATAAAATCGGAGAAATTCCCGAAGAGATTTAACATGCCGACCATGACACCGTACAAGGGCCATACCGACCCTAAAACCCACATTGAAAGTTTCACCCTGCTGATGGAGGTGCAAGGGGTAACAGGGGACGCCATCTGCAAAGTGTTCCCTCTAACTCTGGCCGGACCAGCCATTCTATGGTACAGGAGCTTAGCCCCAAGAAGCATCAGCAGCTTCACACAACTGAAGAAGTCATTCATACGACACTTCAAGGGGGCTTGTGTCCCCAGAAAGACGATTGGAGAACTCCGGCTCATGAAGCAAGGAGACGATGAACCTCTGAAGATATTTATTGAAAGGTACCATAATATGGTACTCGAAGTCGGAGGGTATGAATCCCCTGAAGCCCTGGAAAGCTTGAAAGGAGCCTTGAGGGTCGGAAGACTCTGGACCTACCTAAGGATCCAGGACACCCCGGACTATGCCACCACCGCCCTGGAGGTGGCCCGGAAGTTCGTTTCGTTAGAGAACGAAGAGAAAGTGTCCCGGAAAGGGAACAACATCAGGGATAGAACCACAAGGGAGGGCGCCCAACGCCGAACAGAAAAAGAATCCAGAAGACCACCCCCGAAACACAAAGAATTCAAGCCACTGCACTGGGACAATCAGGAGAGAAGAGCGCCGACCCAAGTAAACCACGTGGTCAGGGAAGATGCATACATTCCCCTAAAAAACCACTGGGACAAATTGTCATGGAGATCCAGGGGAAAGGCCTCTTAGTGGAACCCGACCAAAGGAGGTTCCCCCCGGACAGAAGGAACCAAAAGGCTTATTGCATACACCACAACTCCAGAGGACATGCAACGGACGGATGTAAAGATCTGCGAGAACAAATGGAGGATCTAGCACGAAACGGGTATCTGAACAAATACATTGACCACGAGGTTATGACGACCAGACAAAGGCATGTGGCCGCCAATTCAACTGAAAGAGGGCAGTTTGTCCCCAAAAACATAAATAAAACTTTCTCCTTTCAAAAGAAGGTTCTCGGCCACTTTCTTAAAACATAAATAGAAAGACCTACTCAAAAACCGGGGACAAACTTAGCACCTAAATACAAAAAGAAACGACCAAGCAATAAAGACTTGGGCAGCTCGGGGCTTGACCTTGCCCCACCGAGGTCATTCAGTTATCCGGCTCGGATCGGGCTACGTCCCACCGAGTCATGCACGTTGGTCTGAGGACAGAACACTCCCTCAGAGCCAAGTACGTCTTTCGGCTCGGGGCTGGATTGCGTTCCGCCGAGGCCCCTTCATTAATCAGCTCGGGGCTGGATTTCGTTCCGCCGAGGCCATATTCAGCTCGGGGTCGGGTTACGTCCCACCGAGTCATGCATATTGGTCTGGGGACGGGACATTCCCCCAGAGCCAAGTAACTCTTTCAGCTCGGGGTCGGGTTACATCCCACCGAGACATGCTCATTAGTCTGGGGACGGAACATTCCCCCAGAGCCAAGTATCTCTCTAGCTCGGGGTCCTCAGGGACATACCCGATGTAACGGATCCGTGAGAAGCATAGCACAGGGAGGGATGATACCCCTGTGGCGATTGCTTACTCCAGTGTTACCGAACATAAGGAGGAACATGCCCTTAATGTGTCGAACACTCTTCTGATCCTCACCTGCCCGATGTAATGGATCCGTGGGAAAGCATAGCACGGGGGATAATGACACCCCCGTGACGATTGCTAACCCAGTGATACCGGGCCTAAGGAGGAACATACCCTTAGTATCCCGGACACTCTTTGATCCATTCATCATCCGGATCCGCGGGAGGCACAGCACGAGGAGGCGTATACCCCTGTGGCGTGTGCCTACTCCAGCGTGGTAAGGAGGAGCCCTCATACAATACACAGGCTCCCGAGCGAACCGACGTGTAGAGGATGTGCCCTTACCGTTCATACGCTCTTCTGATCCGAATCCTGGTTCGCCGGGACACTGAATTGAAAGATTCAGAATTGTGTTTTGGAGGCCTCGGGCAGGACGCTGTTTCGAGGCATCCGTGCTGTTGTTTACACTTGTGAAAAGTTTTACTTTGGGACAAGTGCTAAGTCACCCCCACCTTTTGATTTTACCTTCAAAGGTTTTGTTTTTTTTCGCCGGTCTGGCAGAGGGACGCCCATGCCAGATTCGGTAGGGCTTCAAAGGTTGATTCACTTCCCTTCTGAATAAGTCCCAGGGATTAATCGGCTCGGGTCTGGATTTCGTTCCGCCGAGGCCACTTGTTTATTCGGTTCGGGGCTGGATTTCGTTCCGCCGAGGCCGCTTGGTTATTTAGCTCGGGGTCGGGGTACGTCCCACCGAGTCAGCCCTTCGGACTGGGGACGTAACATTCCCCCAGGTCCAAGTACCTTTTCTCAGCTCGGGGTCGGGGTACGTCCCACCGAGTCAGCCCTTCGGACTGGGGACGTAACATTCCCCCAGGTCCAAGTGCCTTTCACAGCTCAGGGTCGGGGTACGTCCCACCGAGTCAGCCCTTTGGACTGGGGACGTAACATTCCCCCAGGACCAAGTGCCTTTCTCAGCTCGGGGTCGGGGTACGTCCCACCGAGTCAGCCCTTCGGACTGGGGACGTAACATTCCCTCAGGTCCAAATGCCTTTCACAGCTCGGGGTCGGGGTACATCCCACCGAGTCAGCCCTTAGGACCGGGGACGTAACATTCCCTCGGATCCAAGTGTCGTTCTCAGCTCGGGGTCAGGTTGCGTCCCACCGCGTCAGTCCTTCGGACTGGGGACGTAACGTTCCCCCAGGCCCGAGCATCTCTCACAGCTCGAGACAGTATCACATGCCACCGAGCACATCATCGTTAGCTCAGAGGCAAAATTTTCTCCTCACAATCGAGATTGGATCAGTCAGGGGTCAGGACCCCCAAATCTCTGGTACAGATATTACAGAGGAGGAGTCATTTTTAGTTTGGACAACAAGAGGAACTTCATCTCCTGATGGAACGACCCAAGTAAGCAATTTGCTTTGAGGTGGAGAATCATTCTGAATAGATTCAGCATCTCCCATAAACCGAGGATATGAAGATAGAAACAGAAGACTTAGTTGATGGCAAAGACAATTTCTTGTGATTTCTGGAGCGACCACCAAGCAAGGCGATCAGCACACCATCTTTTTTTAGTTCCCGGCATCAACTCACAAACTCGTTGTTACCGAGAACTAGGGGACAGATGTTGATGGTGTTTTTCGGGCACTATGTTATTTAAACAACACGACAGGGGTAAAAGGGGTAACTCCATTGATCGAGACCGTTAAAGCTGACCCGACAACTTGACGGTAAGAGGCCGAGCACTTTATACTAAATGGCCGAGCACTTGAGATCGGATGACCGAGCATTATCAGATCGACAGCAGCATTCTCAGTTCAAATGGCTATCATGACCGACCTCATGAAGACCGAGCACATGACGAGGCGTGCTCAGGAAGATAAAGCATCCTATTCTTGCGAAAATGGATAAGTTGTCCTACTTTAATGGGGTAAAGTAATAACTTAATATCCTAATAGGATAAAGGAAGTAAATATAGTTTTGATTAGGAATCCTTATGGGAAAAGGGAATAGTTTTGACTAGGAATCCTGATAGGAAAAGGAGACCATCTCCAACTGGGAATTCTTGTACAAATAGGAATCTGGTTTCTTCACCATTATAAATAGGAGGGTAGAGTGAGTGTAGAAGGACAAGTTGAAGACATCAAAAAATCATCACAAGAGTGAGAGATTAGAGTCATAAAGTTCCGATTTGTAAGAACAAAGAAGAGACCCGAGGAGTGTATTTGAGTAATAAAAAAGCACCACCCTGTTCTTGTCCGTGGACGTAGGTCGGATCTCAAAATCCACCGAACCACGTTAAATCACCTTGTCTGATTGGCGTATTTTCTTGTTTTCCGCTAAGTTTGCTTTTGGTTCCCTATAACCAAACAAATTCACAGTTGAAGGAGGATTCCCTCGGAGGTGATATTCCTATATTACCCTGAGACCAAAATCCACCGTCAACACTATGTATTACGTATTACGATCCAGTATCGGATGTCACATGTTAGGCCTAGGGCTGGAATTGTGTCTGCCCCGTACGAAGGATATATCGGATCACTAGCAACTAGTCTCTATAATCGGATAATCATGACCTAGTCATACTATCCCGATAGCTACAGCATTTAAGAGTACTAGTTCTGTATCCCTGCGTGATCATCGTCTCTGTTTGACTGAAGTGATACTTCCATCTTGACATCACACCCAATACACTATGATTCTCAGTATACCCAGAAGAGGCGTACACAGAACCTGTTAAAGTTGTGGATGACCAAAACCAAAGTATAATGATTGTCGCAAGTATTAGTGATGCAAGTCTCAGGTTAGGACCACATACACCTACCCTGATTCGGATTCCCATAGACACATAGTCATACTACCAATGGGATTTCGATGGGTCTATCCAGAGCGAAGCTGTTCCCAGTGCAACGGCTAACAGAACCTCTTATCACACTTGCATAAGTATCAAATACTTAAATATATGAGAACTATGTCGTTAAGCTTCCATAACGTGCACAAGTGTAATACTGGCCTATTCCGCATTATCATTGTCTAGTCTCGATAATACTACGACTAGGGATATTTAATGATTAAACCTTTCGTGGATTAATATTGTCTCATATCTAATTAATCTGGTACTAATCATATGGACTTTTATCATTTATTTATCCAAGTAATCCAATTACAAAATGACAAAAGACCAATTTCCTTTGTCACATAGTTAATTTGTACAAAGAACACCATGTCTTTTACAAATGGTGATGCTATGGGACATAATTGTCCAACAATGACAACATTGCAGATTCGCTGACGAAAGCTATCTCTCAGAAAAAGTTTGAGCGACATGTACATAGTTCAGGTGTTAGATACTTGAGTGATTGGCTATGAGCCAAGTGGGAGATTGTTGGACAATTATGACCCATAACATCACTATTTGTAAAAGACATTGTGGTTTTTGTACAAATTAACTATGTGACAAATGAAATTACTATTTTATCATTTTGTAATTGGATTACTTGAATATATATAAATGATAAAAGTCATTATGATTAGTTCCGGATTAATAAGATATGAGACAATATTAATCCACGAACGGTTTAATCATTAAATATCCCTAGTCGTAGTATTATAGAGACTGGACATCGATAATGCGGAATAGACTAGTATTACACTTATGCGAGTTATGGAAGCTTAACGGCATAGTTCTAATATATTTAAGTATATGATACATATGCAAGTGTGATAAGAGGTTTTCTTAGCCGTTGGACCAGGAACAGCTTCGCTCTGGATAGACCCCTCAGAATCTCATTGGTAGTATGACTATGTATCTATGGGAATCTGAATCAGGGTATGTGTATGTGGTCTTAACCTAAGAATTGCATCGCTAATACTTGCGAAAATCAGTACGCTTTGGTTTTGGTCGTCAAGGGCTTTAACAGGTTCTGTGTACGCCCCTTCTAGGTTTACTGAGAATTGTAGTGTATTGGGTGTGAAGTCAAGATGGAAGTATCACTTCAGTCATATAGAGATGATGATCACGCAGGATTACAGAACTAGTATTCTCAAATCCTACAGCTATCGGGATAGTATGACTAGGTCATGATTATCCGATTACAGAGGCTAGTTGCTAATGATCCGATATATGATTCGTTCGAGACAGTCACAATTCCAGCCCTATGGCTAGCATGTTATATCTGATATTGGATCGTAATACGTAAAACATAGTATATTATGCCTGATACAGATTATATATTCCTCGTTGAATAATTCTGGAGAATTGGGTAGGCACGGTGCCTTGCTAGAAGCCAACCATGTCTTGTAAATCGGTAAGAACGTGGTACGGGGTACGCACATATTCGGATAGTCCGATGATCAGATTGTTGGACAATTATGACCTATATCATCAGTATTTGTACAGATCATGGTGTTGTTGTATAAATTAACTATGTGACAAAGGAAATTTCCCTTTTATCATTTGTAATTGGATTACCTAGATGTATAAATGATAGAAGGTCCATATGATTAGTTTCGGATTGAGATGATATGAGACAGTATCAATCCATGAAGGTTTAATCATTAAATATCCCTAGTCGGAGTATTATGGAGATTGGATATCGATAATGCGTAAAAGACTAGTATTACACTTGTGCGCGTTATGGGAGCATAATGGCATAGTTCTCATATATTTGGGTATAGGATACTCATGCAAGTGTAATAGGAGGTTGTTTTTACCGATGGTACGGGAACAGCTTCGCTCTGGATAGACCCATCGGAATTCCATTGGTAGTATGAATATCTGTCTATGGAAGTTCGAATCAGGGTAGGTGTATTTGTTCTTAACTTGAGACTTGCACCGCTAATACTTGCGACAATCAATATACTTTGGTTTTGGTCGTCCAGGGATTTAACAGGTTCTGTGTACGCCTCTTCTGGGGATTTAATTCGTTATTGATGTGAATAGTACTTTTGCTCGGTAAAATTATTTAATTGAATTTGATTTAATTACGTCGCAACGGAAAATTCATTAATTTGGAATTAGCGAACCCGAGCCCGGGAGTGTTTGCGGGCCCACTGTATTTCGAATTCAAGTGCGGCCCACAAGTCACATCTAGCGTCAAATCATTATTCACTTTGATTGATGTGATGTCTAGTCACTTTGAGTGATGTGATGTCTAGTCATTTTTGATGTGAATAGTGATGGTGATGGTTGGAAGGCATTAATTGCCTTTTGGCTCCAAAAATTGGTTGACCTTTTTTGAAAGGCAAATACCAAATTTTTGGTATATGTTTATTATTGATTTTGGAAATCAAAAACCAACACACAACACACTTGCCCTTCTCTCTCTCCACTCACGGTTTGAAACCAATTTCCCTCCTCTCCCTCTCTCGGCTTTAAAGCCAATTTTCTTCTTATTTTCTTGGCTAGGCTGAGTATTACAAGAAGATAAATGGAAGATTTGTGGCAAATCTTTCCAATGCTAGCACATGAAGAGTCATCCAAGGTGATAGGGAAACCGATTCATGAGCATGGAATCACAACACAAAGCTTGGAGCTTGGAGGACATCCATGGAGGTTGACCGAATTCACAAGGAACACAAAGAGACCCATTGCCGAAAGTTTCAAGGATTTTTGTTGTTCCTCGCATCGCAAAAGCCGATCAATGTAAGTATGATTCTGTCATACTTCTTGTTGTATTCACACATGTTTCATTGCTTGAAATCGATCTTGGGACTAACTAGAAACCCAACAATGGTATCAGAGCCATTTTGAGCATAAATTTGATTAGGGTAAAATTTGGGTAAATTGGATTTGAGCATGTTTTGACTAAATTACTTGTTTGAGCATGCTTGTTAATGGATGACTTGGAGTTGTTTGTGATCAATTTTTTGAAAAATGGATTGGATCAATTTTTCCCCAAATCTTAGGCTTGGCCGAAACTTGGAGGTGCCCTAACGTCATGGTATTTTTTTATTTTGATCATTGGATGAGTTGAAATCATTTGGGTAATGTTGATTTAGGATTTAATTGGATTGAAACCGAATCAGACAAAGAAATCCCCAAATTGCCGTGACCACTATGCATGGAAAATGATTGATTTTTGATTCAAATGTGTTGGACATGTTTTGATGATAATAAGCATAATTAATTGTGTAAATTGATGTTTTGGAAATATTAATTTGGTTAATTAATTATGGCATAAACTTTAGGTTAATTAAATTATGAAATTTGGAATTTTGGTTATTTAATTAATTGGGCCAAATTTGGAATTGGGCTTGTAAAGTTGTAATTGGGCTTAATGGGCTTGGTTGGGCCAAGTTTGGTTTAGGCTAATTGGTTGGATCCAATTGGGCCCAAAACCATATCCATAAAGTCCAAATATGACTTAATGGACCTTTAATTTTAATTGGGCCTAATGGGCCTAAATTGGTTTCTTTGCAAATAAGGGTGATTCCTTAAATGGGCTTTGGTATTTGGGTTTCACCCATATTGACCAAAAGTCCATGCCTTAAGAAATTAATTAAAAGCCCATTGGACTTTAATTAAATTGACATTGGATGTTGATCAGGCTTTGAGACCCGTAATGATTAGATTTAGAATCTAAGTCGTAAAGGCTCATTAAAAAAATGTAATATTTAATTTAGATTTAAATAATGAATTAGTATTAAATACAAATTAAATTGGATTTAATGTTGTAGTTTAGTATAATTCAAGAATTCGTACTTTGAGTACTTATTCGTAAAACGAGTTGGACTCGCGTAAAATCAAATCGTTGTTTGAACATTGGATGGTCATTAATTTCAGATTAATTATTTGGATTAGATTGATTGATAACATGCTTTGTGTGAATACATGGATGCGATGTATGAATAATGTATATCGAATGGATATTAGATGGGTGAGGGCAATTTTTGAAATTGTTGTAATAAATTTAGAATTTATTAAATTGGACCTGCGTGTCCAGCCTATTACCTCTTGACTCTTTGTATTTCTCTTCTCACCTATTCCCCTTAATGTAAATGATGTTTCTTTAGAAGTGTTATGTAATTGGGTAGAAGTAATACTTGTGCTAGCGGGAGAGAGGAAATAGAGAGATTTGTTCTAGGAACAATGTGTTAAGTATCCATCCGCATATCATTATTATATTTATTTATACGCGCCTTATTATGTTTTTAGAATGCATGTTTAAGGGTGTATGATGATGAGACCTTAACAAAGATAATTAATTGGTTGCCAATTATGCGAAAAACCCTCACAAATATTAAGCGTTTTTCCTCCCATTGAGTGATTCTTACTCAAGATCCAAGACTGGCACTGGTTTGTTGGCCAAAGTCAAGACCTTTGTCCATCGCGGATGTGTTTGAATCATGAAAGCTTTATTCCATATCGGTGTCTTGTCCAAGTTGTGATTTGTTGGCCAAAGTCAAGATCACTTCTTGTCCATCGACATCGATTACGAAGCTTTCCATAGTCAATGGGTTCCGCTTAATTGGGATCACTAAGTTTGTTGTGTCAAAGCCAAGGCTTAGTTGATTGAGAGGAAAATGTTAGGGAATATATTGGATATATTGGCATATATAAGATATATGTTTCGGACTTAGATGTCCACCTACTGGATCTAGGAATTGGATGGGATCCAATTGATCTTAGAGATCTACCTAGTTAATTATCATACAATTTATTGGCCAAAGTCAAGATTATGTGTTATTTAACGGGATCCTAGCCCACTAGGAAACAAGGTTTCCCGAGTACTCCACAGAGGGTTAGAGGCTCGCTGAAAAATAGTGGGAGGCAAGTATTAAATTTGCAATATTCGTTTATTTACTTTCCAATACGCGCTCATTTCAATTTTTTGTCAAATAAATTAATATATTAGTTGGACTAATATTTAATGTTGTTTTAATTAAACAGTTGGACTGTACTCAAACTATTTCAATTAATAATTGATTTTATAATTGGATTATAATAATCAATATAATTGAATTTAACATATTAAATTATAGTTTATTATATAGTTAAACTATAGTAATCATTATAATAAATAATACCTAAAATCGTTGATTCGATAGTTGGACTATTGGAATCAAGATAACTGAAATATTAACGTTTAAAACATAAACCTGGGTGAAAATATTTTTTAAACGGCTTTAATTTTTCAGATTGGGAATAAAATCTCATGATAGTCCTGGAGACCGAGAAGTTACTTTATTTGATAAAGTGACGTCTCGAGCCTAAGCCCGGAGTTGAGCAAATAGTAGAACATGATATTTGGAATATTCATGTGATGATAACTTTACTGCTAAATCCGTTATGCTTGCCGCAAAGACTCCTTAATTTCTTAATCAGAGCTAAGGATTAGATCCTTATAGTACGATATTGAAATTGAAGGATCTTCATATATCTATCCTTAGATCTTAGAAGTACTAAATTGCAATAGTAAACTCTTGGAGAGTTAATGGCTATACTCAAGAAGACAAAGCCAGAGTTTGCAATAGGGCAAGAAGCGCAAGGCGCATCTTACTTCGACATCCCAGAAGGCCAAGGCTTGGCCAAAGGCTTCTGGGGTGTGGAAAAGGGGGAAAGGCAAAGTCATTATAATCTTCTGGGAAGACATAGGACATGTCCCAAAATGTCTGCCTAAACTGTGGCAAACGGGGTCACTGGAAGCTTGACTGCCGTATGGACAAGGCAGACATGAAGGAAGTGAAGAGGGGCAAGGCTCCGGCTTCAACCATGTTTGTCATTAACATTTTCACTACTAGTATTAAAATTGGATTTTAGATACTGAGTGTGGTACATAAATATGTACTGGTGTGCAGAATCTGATGATAAACAGGAGACTGACTTCAGTTGAGATTTACCTACGAATCGAGAACGGGACGAAAGTCGATGTTTTAACCGTAGATACCTAAGTTTAGGAACTACCCTTCGGGTGTGTACTTAAATTAGGAAACTGTTATAATGTAACTAGTTTGACTAGGAACATTATCTCTATATCAGGGTTTAACCCGTTGCGGGTATACCTTTATATTCTAGAACACTAAAGTGTTTTATTTTATAAAGATGATATTGAGATAACCACATTAGATGTGAATAACAATATTTATATTTTGAATATAAATAAATCTCAAACGTAAGACATGACAAACAAATAGCTCAAACTGATTTAATCAGTTGAGACTTATAAGTGGCATTGTTGTCTGGGACACAATTAACAAGACTCGTATATCCACACTTTCGAAGAGTGGATACTAGGACAGATTTGATTCTATTCAAATAATGTCTACGAATCTAGTTTTTTAGGGAAAGTGCCTAAAACACTTCTTACTTGGTAAAAGTGTAAGTGCCACCGATCTGTAAGCCCTCGTTCATAGTGACGTAAGTGGGCCCATATCTAGCTAGGCTAGATGTGGATATGAATGTTTCGTGACCTTTACGGATGTGGCATCGCGTTATGGTTATGTGTTTCTTATGAAACACAGATCGAAAACTTTTAATTAATTCAAAGAGTTTCGACACGAAGTAGACAGACAGATCTGCTAAAGTATTAAAACCGTCGCAGTTAGACCATGATGAAAATACTTGAGCAATACATTTCTCAAATACATGAAAGAGTATAGTATTCTTTCAATGAGGACTCCTCCCGGAACACGTCAGTTTGACAGTGTGTCTGAACGGAGAAACCAAATTTTATTGGACATGATAAAGTTAATCATGAGTCGATCTGAGCTACCATTTCCTTCAAGGGATACGCATTAAACAGTGCAAAACTTATTTTGAATAAGGTTCCATAAAAATCTGTTTGCCAGATTTCATATTAGATATGAACAGGAAAGAAACTGGGTTTTTTAAATTCCTAAAGATTTGGGAATGCTAGGCATATGTTTGGATGATACCAAACTAGAACCCAATTGGATAAGTGCCTAATTGTAGGTTTTCCTAGGGAAACCAAAGTATAGTACTTATACAACTCAAAAGAGAACAATGTAATTGTTGCTCGCCATGCGGTTTTCCTAAGAGGAATACCTATATGCAGTGGTAAGTGGGAGGAAAGTAAAACTCGATGAAAATCGGAGTAATACTGTTCCAGACACCGATTCCTTAATGGAACACAAATAGTTCATCAAGGATGAAACTATACCAATAATCTTCGAATACACAAGAACCGCGTAAGTCGGTGAGAGTCAGAAAATAACCTGAGGTATGGGTTTCTGATCTCACCTCATAAAGATGTCAATCTTATTGAGGAAGACGAACTGACTACGTATGAGGAAGTGATACAAGGTATCGACTCCCTATTATGGCAAAGTGCCATTCTATCCGAAATGGATTCCATGTATACCAACTATGTTTAGACACTGGTTGTTTTACCAGAAGGCATTGTGCCTATTGGTACTATATAAGACATACATGGATGGCAACATACCAACGTACTAAGCTAGGCTTGTAGCGAAAAGGTATCGTTATCAACATTGTGTCGATTACGACGAAACCTTTTACTCGTTGCCGTGGTTAAATCCATTTGGACAATGCTTGCTAATGATGCATGTTTCATTTATGAAATATGGCAGCTGAATGCCAAAACCGATTTCCTTAACGGAAACCTTTTGGAGGATGTTTATAACATCCTGACGGTTTTTTCGTAGTCAGAGTATTATCGAGATTGGACATCGATAATGCGTAAAAGACTAGTATTACACTTGTGCGCGTTGTGGGAGCATAACGACATAGTTCTCATATATTTGGGTATAGGATACTCATGCAAGTGTAATAGGAGGTTGTGTTTACCGATGGTACGGAAACAGCTTCGCTCTGGATAGACCTCTCAGAATTCCATTGGTAGTATGACTATATGTCTCTGGAAGTCCGAATCAGGGTAGGTGTATTTGGTCTTAACCTGAGACTTGCACCGCTAATACTTGCGACAATCAATATACTTTGGTTTTGGTCGTCCAGTGCTTTAACAGGTTCTGTGTACGCCTCTTCTGGGTATATTGAGAATCGTAGTGTATTGGGTATGATGTCAAGACGGAAGTATCACTCCAGTCATAGTGGAGATGATGATCACGTAGGATACGGAACTGGTGCCCTTTTATGCTGCAGCTATCGGGATATTATGACTAGGTCATGTTTATCCGATTATAGAGACTAGTTACCAGAGATCCGATATGTACTTCGTACGGGGCAGACACAATTCCAGCACCAGGCCTTGCACGTGACATCCGATGATGGATCTTAATACGCAATACTACGTACAATACGTATGATATAGATCACATATTCCTTTAAGAATATTTCTGGAGAATTGGGTAGGTGTAACATCCCAGATTTTCGGGACTTTTTTAGAAGATTCCCGGACGGATGTTTTAGGTCTCGGAGCATGATGATGATGAAGAATAAGAGTTTAAGTGATGTTATATGAGTTGGAATATTTGATTTTGAATTTTCGTCGTGTCAGAAAAGCTTGGGATTAAAAGTAAGTTGCGCGATTTTCGTAAAACGCGTAAAGTTTACGGTTTTGGTAACGAAGAGAGAAAACGAACTCCGATTGAGTTGGTTCTTGAACCATTGGACTCGTTTTTCCGAGACGAACTTATATGATATTTTCCCAGCTGGTATTTAAAGCCTTAAGGTTTTGGGAAATTGAAAAATTGGCAAAATCCCAAAACCCTTCATTTTCGGCCCCCACCCCCCAAATTTCGCCCTTGCTCGCGCCGGCCACTTCCCGGCCACTGACGGCCGGCGCGACGGTCGGGAAAGGAGCGTCCGGCCACCCTGCGTCTGTTGGTGGCCGGCGGCGACTCTGGATCGCCGGCGAACGGCGAGTTTTTAAGGAGAAAGTGGCGCGCAATGGGTTAACCGGATCCGGCCCGTCGGTTCGTTTCACGGCCCGAGCCACCTACCAAATCGAAGCCCTCGACGAGTACTACGAGTGTGCGGAGTCAATTTCGCCGAACAACGGCCGGTTGCACGCGAAACGAGGAAGAAAGCCGCGGTGAACAGTAAACCCACGACGAACGGTAGCTTCGATCGGAATTCCGTCGACACCAGCGCGTTCGTATGGCCGATGGGAGTCCGGATATGGCCTCAGAATTTCGGTACGACTTTCCGTTCAAAATTTGATATTTCAAAGTGTATCGCTTTGTATTCGGATGTTTCCGATAGTTTTGTAGTGTAACGAATTTGCATGAGATGAATTGGATATTTTTTAATATGTTAAAACGATAAATGTGGTAGAATCCGGGGAGAATCGGATGAGATATGATCGATCCGGTAGAATTAGCGATTTTCCGGTAAAACGGAGTTTCTCGCGCGATTGAGCGTAGATGATCGTAAACATAGTTATGATGTAAATATGGTATTGCGAGGGTAATTAAGTAATTATGGATTAGTTCGGAGGGTTCGAGACCCTTCCGTAGCGTTTGCGGAAACTTTTCCGCAGGTTTTGCCGTAAACGCGTAAAGTGAGAATATGACTCATCTAGCTAGTTTAGAATAGTATGTAAGCATGTACTAGAGTAATGAAGCTTAGACCATAGTATCAGATATGATTCGGGTGTTCCGAGGAAACCCGTAGTTGTTTTAGATAAGTTGGAAGTTCCGCAAATTGCGGTACTAACTTTGCGTTGTGATTTATTTTGACAGATCGGACCCGGATCACGGGCATTCGCTTAGCCAGGTAAGTAACTCATGCCCCTAATACTTAAAAGATTTAGTAGTGTTCGGAATTAATCATGTATTAGAATTGTGTATAGTATATGCATGAAACAAATATATATTTATATATAAAGATGAGTGTGGGAGAAAGAAGCAAGTGTAACTAGATACGCATATAGATAAGAATAAGCGATTATAAGCAAAGGTATGAGTAAGAAATGAGTATGAGCATATAGAAGTATAGAGACGCACATGTAAGTATATTTAG
This sequence comes from Zanthoxylum bungeanum, assembly GCA_019454045.1. Lineage (NCBI taxonomy): Eukaryota > Viridiplantae > Streptophyta > Magnoliopsida > Sapindales > Rutaceae > Zanthoxylum > Zanthoxylum bungeanum. The sequence continues at coordinate 77,876 of SKCR01026295.1, read as the reverse complement.
ATAAGAACATATAAATAAGGTCATAAATATAATTTAATAAGACTTGGGTATGGGGGATGTAGAAACTACACCCTAGGGAATGGGATTAGAGTTATAAATGAGATAAACAGATGTGAATTAGAGATATGAAGGAAAGTTGTAATTAATGCGTTATATAAGAATATTAGCAACATAAGGATAGAAGTGAGTATATAAAGTGATAAAGAGCCTGAATGAATAGATTGTGCATAGCATGAGATTATATATAAAAGATTATGACTTGAGATTCTTGTGCATAAGTTGATAGTGAGGAAATGGCAAAGCAGTTTAAGAACTAAGATATTGGAACTCATATACGTTCGAGGTCTAATATAGTAGTAGAGTTTCGATTGTATGTGTATGAGTATAAATTATACATTATATTGTTTGTGAGCTATCAGTAAGGTAAGTAATAAATGTAAGCTAAGTGAGATGATTCGAGACATAAGCATATAAGGAATAGAATGCATAGTTCATTACTTTGTGCATACGCATAAACACATGCATGATCATATCCATATACATACATGATGAAACGAGAAAGGTTTTGATGTTCAAAACGGTTTTGCAGAAAAATAACGGAGATTTTTAAAAGAGATGTTTTTAGAAAAGTTTATTCAGTTTTAAAATACAGATTATGGTTTTATGGTTTTCGCGGCATGGGGTAAAAACTCACCCCAGTATGTAACTTGAGATACAGTTCGGAATTGATGGATATAGACGCATGTGCACATGTGGAGGACTGAGGGGACACTATCAGATCCTCGAGCATGACTAGGGGCTACAGGGTCCCGAAATCCTGATTTTCAGAGATGCCCAGTTGAGTTATGGTCCTGGGCATCGAGTACACCCAGTTAAGTTATGGTCCTGGGTGTAGAGAGACACCCAGTTGAGTTATGGTCCTGAGTGTAGAGAGACGTCCAGTTGAGTTATGGTCCTGGACGTAGAGCAGTTTTCAGATTTCCAGTACACATTTTTCAGACTTTCAGTGCTTAGATTTCAGAAACCAGATTTTCAGCACACGGTTTTCAAATCATCAGAACATGGTTTTCAAAAGTTGGACCTTAGTAAGCAGTTTTCAGAAACCAGATTCTAGAAACAGTTTTCAGATCTCAGCTTTCAGATACAGTTTTCAGAAAGAGCCTTTTAGAAAAGAAAGTTTTCAGAAATATCGGTTTTACGAGTGATTTAGAGTTTTAAAGCAGAAACTAGGTTTCAAGTAACGCCTTCAGAAAAGAGTTTCCAGAAAGAAACTTTCAGATAAAGAATTCAGAAAGAGTTTTCCGAAAACAGCATTTCAGAAAAGATTTCAAAAGTATCTTATGAAAGCATTTGCATGTTAAGTAGAGTGTGGTTTACAAGTTACATATTTAAATCATATGTTTTAGTTATCATTTAAAAGCATTTAGTTGACATAAATATTTATGACATGACTGCATCCGCATGTACATATGGTTAATCTTGTATGGAACACGTTCATATAGAAGTATCACGTTGAAAATACCCGTGCATAGTAGCATGACCTTATTTGAATGAATACGTATTAATGATGATTGTATGAGATGCTTACTTACTTAGAAAGAACATATTGTAAGGATGTTAGACTTGATGAAATGGTAAAACATGCATGTAACTATGGGTAGTGGATTTGATAGTTAAAAAAAATAATATGTTAGATATCCGATTTGATGATATTTCAAGATAATGGAAGAGATAAAGTTATGATAAATACTTGAACCTGATTAGTAACAAGTATAGAGAGTATGCAAAATTTAGTGTTATGCTCCAATAGTACGATGGAACTTCTCGTGGTGGTGATATAGGAATATATGTATATATACACATATGTAATATAGAAGTTTGATAGTGTAATAGCAAACAGAAGTTGGCAGGTGTTGATCAGTTAAGTTACAGTACAAGTGTCAGGTTTTTGAAATGAATAAGGAATAGACATTTAATTAAAACTTTATAACCATTTTCATGATTACTTACTGAGTCAATATGACTCACATCTTTTCAGTTGCAGTTTTGCAGGTTAGTAGCAGTAGTTCGGTGAAGACTTTGAAGACGGTGGATCGCCCCAATTGCAGTCAAGGGAGTCCTGGGTCAAGTTGTGGGTCCTCACGGCCCTTTGTATTGTATTTTACATTTGTATCATTTAAGTAAGAATTATGTAATAATGTAGTTGTTGTTTTGAGTTCTGGCCGGAGGCCAAGTAATTACTTTTGTTCTTTGAGTTCAGGCCTGAGGCCTTGATGTTGTGTTTCCGGCCTGAGGCCGAGATTGTTGGGTCTTTGCTGTATGTGGATGCTGGCTACAGGCCAGGTTGCATGATGTTACGAATACATCATGCCGAAATTTTGTTAGGTTCAGAGGCTTATGGAGGTGGGTTTAGCCTGTCTCCTACCGGTAGCATCCTGGCCTAGGCGGGATGTTACAAATTTGGTATCAGAGCATGGTTTAAGAGTCGGAGTTAGAAGCATGATCTAGAAGTCAGTGACTGCAATTGTGGGGATCCAGCTATCGGAGATTGTCTTCAGTTTGGTAAAGACCACGTAGGTCTTTGTATGTATTTTATATGATTATTTGATATGATATGATTGTATTGTTCAGTGTCTTGTTTGCTTGAATATGAGTCCATGGGTGACTCATTTGTTGTGAATAGATTAGCTATCTTCGTATAGGAAGATATTGGATTAAGTTAGTACCTTTGCGGCCTTTTGTATCAGAGAATCAGCAAGTATAAGATAGAATCAGTAGGCCCGAGTGAGGCCAAATGATTTGAGATAAGAAGCAGAGCAGTACAGTTAAAGATAAGAGACAGACCAGTATAGACAGAGTTGAGAATCAGACCAGTATAGTTAGTTTAAAGCCGTGGATGAGCTGTTAAGGATCTTAGCTTATAGATAGAGATTAGTTAACAGTTGAGACAGAGAAGTTATATCAGTGGAGTTTAGAGTAAGATAGTTTCCGCACAGGAGACCGGGTTGGAATCAGTAGTTGTAAGGACGGAGAAATTTCGAGGACGAAATTTTTTTAAGGAGGGGTGAATGTAACATCCCAGATTTTCGGGACTGTTTTAGAAGATTCCCGGACGGATGTTTTAGGTCTCGGAGCATGATGATGATGAAGAATAAGAGTTTAAGTGATGTTATATGAGTTGGAATATTTGATTTTGAATTTTCGTCGCGTCAGAAAAAGCTTGGGATTAAAAGTCAGTTGCGCGATTTTCGTAAAACGCGTAAAGTTTGTGATTTTGGTAACGAAGAGAGCAAACGAACTCCGATTGAGTTGGTTCTTGAACCATTGGACTCGTTTTTCCGAGACGAACAACTTTTGTGTTGTACACTTTTCGAGAATCGCATCAGAAGGGCTCCAAAATTACGATATTCCAGAAGGTTCCAGAATAGGGGCTGATCAGTAATTTCGCGAGGGCTTATATGATATTTTCCCAACTGGTATTTAAAGCCTTAAGGTTTTGGGAAATTGAAAAATTGGCAAAATCCCAAAACCCCTCATTTTCGGCCCCCACCCCCCAAATTTCGCCCTTGCTCCCGCCGGCCACCGACGGCCGGCGCGACGGTCGCGAAAGGAGCGTCCGGCCACACTGCGTGTGTTGGTGGCCGGCGGCGACTCTGGATCGCCGGCGAACGGCGAGTTTTGAAGGAGAAAGTGGCGCGCAATGGGTTAACCGGATCCGGCTCGTCGGTTCGTTTCACGGCCCGAGCCACCTACCAAATCGAAGCCCTCGACGAGTACTACGAGTGTGCGGAATCGATTTCACCGAATAACGGCCGGTTGCACGCGAAACGAGGAAGAAAGCCACTATGAACAGTAAACCCACGACGAACGGTAGCTCCGATCGGAATTCCGTCGACACCAGCGCGTTTGTATGGCCGATAGGAGTCCGGATATGGCCTCGGAATTTCGGTACGACTTTCCGTTCAAAATTTGATATTTCAAAGTGTATCGCTTTGTATTCGGATGTTTCCGATAGTTTTGTAGTGTAACGAATTTGCATGAGATGAATTGGATATGTTTTAATATGTTAAAACGATAAATGTGGTAGAATTCGGGGAGAATCAGATGAGATATGATCGATCCGGTAGAATTAGCGAGTTTCCTGTAAAACAGAGTTTCTCGCGCGATTGAGCGTAGATGATCGTAAACATAGTTATGATGTAAATATGGTATTGCGAGGGTAATTAGGTAATTATGGATTAGTTCGGAGGGTTCGAGACCCTTCCGTAGCGTTTGCGGAAACTTTTCCGCAGGTTTTGCCGTAAACGCGTAAAGTGAGAATATGACTCATCTAGCTAGTTTAGAATAGTATGTAAGCATGTACTAGAGTAATGAAGCTTAGACCGTAGTATCAGATATGATTCGAGTGTTCCGAGGAAACCCGTAGTTGTTTTAGATAAGTTGGAAGTTCCGAAAATTACGGTACTAACCTTGCGTTGTGATTTGTTTTGACAGATCGGACCCAGATCACGGGCATTCGCTTAGCCAGGTAAGTAACTCATGCCCCTAATACTTAAAAGATTTAGTAGTGTTCGGAATTAATCATGTACTAGAATTGTGTATAGTATATGCATGAAACAAATATTTATTTATATATAAAGATGAGTGTGGGAGAAAGAAGCAAGTGTAACTAGATACGCATATAGATAAGAATAAGCGATTATAAGCAAAAGGTATGAGTAAGAAATGAGTATGAGCATATAGAAGTATAGAGACGCACATTTAAGTATATTTAGATAAGAACATATAAATAAGGTCATAAATATAATTTAATAAGACTTGGGTATGGGGGATGTAGAAACTACACCCTAGGGAATGGGATTAGAGTTATAAATGAGATAAACAGATGTGAATTAGAGATATGAAGGAAAGTTGTAATTAATGTGTTATATAAGAATATTAGCAACATAAGGATAGAAATGAGTATATAAAGTGATAAAGAGCCTGAATGAATAGATTATGCATAGCATGAGATTATATATAAAAGATTATGACTTGAGATTCTTGTGCATAAGTTGATAGTGAGGAAATGGCAAAGCAGTTTAAGAACTAAGATATTGGAACTCATAACTATTTTATGGGTAACTACCATAACTATTTTATGTGTTTTATTATTTTTTTCTTGAATGCATGTGTGTTGAATGACGTTTGCGGGTGTCGTCACTACAAGTGCTCACAAGTCTATAACTCATCCACTAGGGCCGCCTAGGGGATTAAAGGCTTGTTGCATACGCTAAATGCAATCGTGATCCCTACGAAAGTAGTTTTTGTGAATTAGTTTTAGTATTATTTTATTTTATTTCTTTTATTTTGCTTAAGGACTAGCAAAATGTTAAGTTTGAGGGTGTGATGAGCAGTTAAAAAACACATATTTTCAGCTTATTTATCTTAATATTTTATGGGTGATATTGAGTTTTATGAGCGAATTGATGTGTTGGGCTGCCTTTTGTAGATCAAAATAATATTAAGACTCAATGGATTTAATAAGAGATGAAAACGGTAAGATACAGAGCAAATTGGGGTGAATTTCAAAGTCAAAACTTGGTCCTGACGCTGGACGCGCATATAAGCAATCTTGAGACAAATACCATATTGCTTTAAATTCATTAGGCGCGTGGCAACGCAAATGCATGGGCATCGTGACACGTGCCAATGTTGCTGAAGACAGTTGCCTCGTTCGTAGCTCGTCCAGGGAAATCCATCCCAAACTCGCCCTGAATCCAATTTTTAAGTAGAAAAGAACCCATGGACTTCCTATATAAGCATAACTTCGTCCCAAAACCTATAGAGAATCCTCATAACATATTTTGGAGCCTCCAAAGCATAGAAGAACTCATAGAGCAATGCAAGATCGAGTACTTTAACGGGCAGTGTAGTTTGAAGCCGAAGACTACAAACGAGAGTTTTTTCTTCCTTTTTCTCTCTAGCTTTATCTTTTATGAGTTCTTGGCTTGTTAGAATCATTATCTTATTTTTATTAAATATTATGAGTATCTAATTCATTAAATCTAGGGTTGTAATGGATCTTGAGCATGTTTAATTAATTTAATTACATATTTTTATTCTTTTGGGTTTGTTATTTATTATTTATTATTCTCTCTGCTTTGATGCTTATTTTATTTGTTTGGCTGATAATAAAATATTCTTGGTAAATCCTTAGGAACTCGACGGATGGAATCTGGGTTCGCTGTGGGAATAATAGCATGTGATTTATTCGTTGAATAAATTTCCCTGCAGGATATACATATACTTAAAGAGCGTACGTAACTAAGATTAGAGCCTGGCCTTAATGACTTTGGTTTAAATTAATTAACATATAAATATAGCTAATTGATTTATTTTGAATATATTTAAATGACCATCGAAAGAGGCTTGTGAATAATTTTGTGTTCTAGGTTAATAATTAGTAACAACAACCCAATTGAATTAAAAATGTATGGACACATTGAGTGCATGCTTAGGTGAAGTTGCAACCCTGGGTTCTTTTATCTATACGATTTTCAATGTCTATTATTTACATTTTATTCAATTTCAATTAAATTTTGATTAAATCAAATTTTATTCTCAATAGTTTATTTTAAGTTAAGTAGGTTAGTTTTGGTATTAGTAAGATAAATATTAAGTCATTTTGGGTTCGACATCCGACTAATTGTCACTGCATTATTTGAGCAATACGTACACTTATGTGCTAGATAGATTTATAAAATCGCGATCAGGCCAAAACACTCTATAAGCACAAACAAAAAGATCAAATAAAGATTAAAAAGAGAAGATTCACTATAAAAATTTATATTTTTTATGGTGAAATTTTAGTGGGAAAATAAATTTCGCCATTAAATGTAAACTCTTAATGGCGAAATTATATTTTACCACTAATTTTAGAGGCGAAATACTATTTTGCCACTAAAAATATCTTTTAGTGGTAAAAATAGTGGCGAAATAAAATTTAGCTACTAAAAGTTTACATATAGTGGTGAAAAATAATTTTGCCACTAAAAAAACTTTTAGTGGCTGATAAATACTAGAAAGTGCATATTTATTAGACGATAAGTTAATCATTTTACACTTATAGTTTCACTAATCCCCTTAAATTGACATATTTGTGAAATAATATTTTAATGTTATGCTTTGAGTACTTTTACTGTGTTATTTTATGTTTTTGTCAGGAAAATAGCGCTCAGAAGCTCGACGGGACAAATCAGACGTGAAAAAAAAATAATAAAAAAAATGGAAATTCTGCAAGCACGTCGTAAATTCTGCAAGCACGTCGTGACACGTGGAACCTTTGCGTCGCGACACGTGTCCTAAAATGTGGCTTCCCCATTCTCTGACACGTGTCCCCAACGTGGCTTCACCATTCTCTGACACGTGTCCACAACATGCATTCACTGGTCTGGGTGGCCAAGTTGCCTATAAAAATGAGCATCCGGCATTAGAATTTTTCATACTTTCTTTCCTGATTCCTCTGTAAATCTTGGAGAGAGTCTTGTTTGCTTATTTACTTAAAGCTTTTTGTAATGTCTTTTTCTTTCAATAATAAAAGTACGAGTATGTTTTATTACAAAATGAGTAGCTAATTTCTTTTCTGTTGGGGTAAAGGTGAAGCTTTTATGACGGAAACATAGATTAAACTCGCTTCTATTATAATAAATAAATTGAAATCTAATGATTAAAACTTAATTTAATTCTAGATTAATTATTGACAATCTTTCTACCTCCTTTATGGCTGGTTTTATCTTTCTACCGTCTTTATGGCTGATTTTATCTGTCTACCGCCTTTATGTCTGGTTTTATCTTTCTACTGCCTTTATGGCTGGTTTTATCTGTCTACCGCCTTTATGGTTGGTTTTATACGATTTTGACATAATTAAGTACCTTTGTAGGACTTGTTATAGACAAACGGTATCACCGCCTTTATGGCAGGTTTTATATTTTTGGCATGCTTAGTACCTTGGTAGGACTAATTATTGACAGAAATGACTACCGCTTTTATGGCTGGTTCTTTTATTGGCATAATTAATTCCTGTAATAGATTAAGTGGGTAAAAATGGCAATTTATAAATTATGATAAAGCGAGATTTCTAAATGTTTAAAAGACTAAAAGTTGATGCCCTAACTCCAGCATTTCCTTCTATTATTGTATTCCAACCTAAAATCCTCCAACTACTTCAACAAAGCAAACTTTTCATTTCTGTACTTTTCATTATTCTATTTTGCTAAATCTCTTCATTGTGGATCGATCCCGGACTCACCGGGTTATTTTATTACTTCGACACTCTTATGCTTGGGAGTAAAGACCACTTTTTCGAGCGTGTCAAGTTTTTGGCGTCGTTGCCGGGAAGTATTATTTAGTAGATAGAATAGTCATTGTAATTATTTCATTTTCCTCTGTTTTTCTTTTATCTTATTTTTATTTAATTTTTGCATCTTATTTTTTCTTGTTTTTGTGTAGACCCAACTGTCCTGATTAATCATTGATGAACCCTGAACCCAGAAATCCCACATATAGAAAGACCTTGTTCTTAATTTTTCTTGGTTATAGGAAACAGAAAAATCAACTTAAAAGGTGTTTGTTGTTCATAAAATAATTTTTTGAACCATCCCCACGTAAAGATGCTCTCATAAAGCTTCACGAAAACATAATTCAAGACATTGAGAAAAATGAACGAGAAATTCAATTGAGATCGGAATTGACAAGGGTTAGAGGACGTTTTTAGATCTAAATCACTGCATCTGTATTTCCTTTATTTGTTCTTTTCATTTTTTTAGTTTAATTTCGTTTTTAAGTTTTGTATTTGCAATTTCATATTTTTACATATAGTTTTTTTAAGTTGCATGAAACACTGGTCTCGAACATCTAGTGGCAGATTAAAAAGAGAGTCCTCATCACCTTCATTGTTAGTCAGAATGGCTGAAATCCAAATTGAGAATCCACCTGCCCAAGTTGAAAACCCAGTTAATCAGGAAGAAAACGAGTCTTAGCATGGAGATCCTAATCACCCTAGGACACTCAGACAATTCATGAATCCCACTAGGTCAGGATCACCATCTTGCATTGTTTTTCCTCCAGAAGCAGCACGCTTCAATTTTAAATCAAGTGTTGTCAATCTTTTACCCACATTCCACGGTCTAGAATCAGAAAACCCTTATCAGCACCTAAGAGAGTTCGAAGAATTATGTAACACTTGCACATACCAAAATTGTAGCATGAATATAATTCGGTTAAAGTTTTTTCTCTTTTCTTTAAAGGATAAAGCTAAAATTTGGCTACAAAACCTTATGTCAGGCTCTATTAAAACATGGGATGATTTACAAGAGCATATTCTTAAAAAGTTATTTCCCCCTCACAGGATAAATTCCCTTAAGAGAAGAATCACAACATTCACACAAGAGTCGGGGAAACACTTTACCAATGTTGGGAGAGGTATAAAGAGATGTTAAATATTTTTCCACATCACAGGTTTGAAACATGGAGGTTAGTTGCCCATTTCTACAAGGGTTTAACACCCCAAGGTAGACAAGTAGTGGAGATGATGTGAATGGTGAGTTTAGGGATAAAGATCCCGAAGATGCACAAGATTACCTAGAGCATATAGTAGAGAATATACAACAATGGGATACAATTGGTACATATGAGTCATCTGTTAAACCACAGCCATCTGGTAGAGGTATGTTTAACCTTAGAGAAGACCATGACCTTGCTGCCAAGTATGCAATTTTGTCAAAAAAATTGAGGCTTTAGAAACAGAGAAGAGAAATCATGTCAAGTCAGTTCAGGAAATCATATGTCAATTTGTAGTTCAAATGAACATGTCATATAAGTTTGCCCGTCCTTACCAGCCCTGAAAGATTGTCTCCATGACCAGGTCAATTCCATAAACACATTCAATAGACCAAATCCAAACCCATACTCACAGACCTATAATCCTGGTTGGAGAAACCATCCAAACTTCAATTGGAGGAATGATAACCAAACGCAACCTTCACACCAACCTCCCCAGTTTCACCAGAATTTTCGAAATTCCCAGAATTATGCACCATATGTCCCACCACCTAAGAAAACCATTGAAGATAACTTGAGAGCATTTATGGAAAAAAAAAAAAGAAACCATCAATAACCAAAATGCACAAATGATGAATGATTTGAAGGAAACTTTTGATAAAATCACATATGCTTTGGCCATTAAAGAAAAATGTAAGTTTCATGCACAACCTCAGTTAAATCCCAAGAGTCATCAAAACCTTCACGAGGGTAGTTCTGGAAGTCAACACTTAGACCAAGTCAAATATATTATTACTCTTCGTAGTGGAAAGACCATCCACAGACCTATTCTTGAACCTCGTGAAACTGAGGAAAAATCAGAATCAGAGGGTAAGGAAGGGGTTGATGAGCCATTACTCGTCGTTGATAATAACAGTTTTTCTCATGCACCTCCATTTCCTCAGGCATTAAAAACAAAGAAATTGAACCATTCCCCAGAGATTTATGAAATATTCAAGTAGGTAAAGGTCAATATCCCTTTGTTAGATGTCATCCAACAGATACCATCTTATGCCAAATTTCTGAAAGATCTGTGCACCGTTAAAAGAAAACATCAGGTAAGAAAGAAAGCTTTTTTAGCTGAACAGGTAAGTTCCATTCTCTCAACCAATAATGTATTAAAATACAAAGACCCTGGTTTTCCAACTATTTCTTGTATTATTGGAAATCAAAATATTGAACATGTTTTGCTTGATCTTGGAGCTAGTGTAAATTTATTGCCATTTCAGTTTACAAATAACTTAATATCGGTGAGATGAAACCAACCTCAACTACGCTTTTACTTGCCGATAGATTAGTTAAGGTACCAAAAGGAATTGTGGAAGATGTGTTATTGCAAATCGATAAATTCGTATATCCTGTGGATTTTATTGTTTTAGAAACACAACATGTGGCAGACAGTTTTAAGCCAATCCCTGTAATACTTGGTCGGCCATTTTTAGCGACAGCTAACGCTTTAATAAATTGCAAGAATTGAATCATGAATCTTTCTTTTGGCAACATGACATTAGAGTTAAATATTTTTAACATGTGCAAACAGCCATATGATGGAGATAATGAAAACGAAAGCGCAGAATCAATTGAACATATTGTGGATGAGCATATTCAGAGGAGTTTATCTGATCCCATGGAAGTTTTTACTGCTAATTATGTTGAGTCAAGTGCGTAAATAGATTCGGATATTACTAATGATTTTCTACTTGACTATATTCAGGTATTGGAAGACGATGGAAAGATTAAAAATTTGGAAGAACTGGGAACATTGGAAGAAAAAAAACATGAATAATCACCCAATTTGGAGTTAAAAGCTTTGCCAGAAGGACTGAAATATGCATTTCTAGAAGATAATCAAACTTACCCTGTGGTAATTTCTTCTTCTCTCACAAGCGATCAAGAAGGTAAACTTTTAAATGTGTTGAAAGAACATAAACTGGCAATTGGATGGACTTTAAAACACATAAAAGGTATTAATCCATTAATCCTCACACACCGAATACATCTAGAAGATAATACTAGGACATATCGTCAACCCCAAAGAAGATTAAACCCTCACATGAAAGAAGTAGTAAAAACTGAGGTCCTTAAACTTCTTGATGCATGCATTATCTATCCTATTTCTGATATTAAGTAGGTAAGTCCTACATAGGTTGTACCTAAAAAGTTTGGAATCATTTTGTAAGAAATGATAAAGGGAAATTAATCCCAACTCTCATTTCATCTAGTTGGCGTATGTGCATTGATTATAGAAAATTGAATGACGCAACTAGAAAAGATCATTTCCCTTTGCCATTTATTGACCAAATTTTAGAAAGAGTAGTTGGACACCCTTATTATTATTTTCTTGATGGTTACTCGGGTTTTTAGCAGATTCCCATTACTTTATAAGACCAGGAAAAGACCATATTCACATGCCCCTTTGGAACATTTGTATATAGGATAATGCCCTTTGGACTTTGTAATGCACCTGCAACATTCCAACGATGCATGTTGAGCATATTTAGTGACATGGTTGAACACTATTTAGAGGTCTTTATGGATGATATAACTGTCTTTGGAAATTCATTTGATAATTGTTTGACTAATCTGGAAAATGTTTTGAAAAGATGTGAAGAAAAATGACTTGTGTTGAATTGGGAAAAATGCCATTTCATGACTGATTCAAGAATTGTTTTAGGACACGTTGTGTCATCTAAAAGTATTGAGGTTGACAAAGAAAAAATAGAGGTCATTTCTAAATTACCATCACCAAAAATAGTCAAGGACATTCGTTCTTTTTTAGGACATGAAGGATTTTATATGAGGTTCATTAAAGACTTTAGTACCATATCCAGACCCTTATGTAACCTCCTATTAAAAGATGCAACATTTGAATGGACAGAAGAATATCAAAAATCATTCCAAAAAATTATCAGTCTTTTGACTTCTGCTCATATTATGCAATCCTCTGATTGGTCTTTGCCATTTAAGCTAATGTGTGATGCTAGTGATTATGCAGTTGGTGCAGTTCTAGGGCAGAGAAATAAAGGTAAGCCGCATGTGATATATTACGCTAGTAGAACATTAAACAGTGCACAAATGAATTACACTACCACAGAAAAAGAACTACTTGCTGTAATATTTGCATTGGATAAATTTCGATCATATTTAATCGGTTCTTCAACTGTTGGTTACTCTGATCATGCTGCTATTAGATATTTGATGTCTAAACAGGATGCCAAGCCAAGATTAATACGGTGGATTTTGTTGCTTCAAGAATTCAATCTCACAATCAAAGACAAAAAAGGGGCAGAGAACGTGGTTGCATATCACTTATCGAGACTCACAAACGAGTCATTAATCGATACCACTCCTATCAATGATTCTTTCCCCGATGAATTTTTATTTTTGGTAAACGTAATGCCTTGGTATGCTAATATTGTCAATTTCCTTGCAACAGGAAAGATACCCCCATACTAGAGCCAACAAGATAAGAGGAAATTTTTGACCGAAGACAAAAGATTCTACTGGGATGATCCTTATCTGTTTAAATGTTGCCCTGATCAGATTTTCAGAAGATGTATACCTAACAGTGAGATAAGTGGTGTTATTAAGTTCTGTCATTCAGAAGCATGTGGAGGTCATTTCTCATCTAAAAAAACCGCTGTAAAAATCTTGCAGTGTGGATTTTATTGGCCCACCATTTTTAGAGATACATACATTTTCTGCAAAACTTGCGAAAATTGTCAAAAGTTGGGATCTATTTCAAAAAGAAACATTATGCCTTTAAATCCCATCCTTGTCATCGAAATCTTTGATTGTTGGGGGATATATTTAATGGGCCCATTTCCACCATCCTTTGGATTTTTATATATTTTAGTTGCAGTCGACTATGTTTCAAAATGGGTCGAGGCAATTCCTTGTCGGAACAATGATCACACAACTGGGATCAAATTTTTAAAATAAAACTTGTTGAGTCGATTTGGAATTCCTCGGGCCATCATAAGTTATGGAGGTAAACACTTTTGTAATAGACCCTTTGAATCCTTAATGAAAAAGTATGAAGTCACACACAAAGTTTCCACCTCTTATCACCCTCAGACAAACGGAAAAGTAGAATTAGCAAATAGGGAAATTAAACAAATTCTAGAAAAAATGGTAAACCCAAATCGCAAAGATTGGTCTCTTCGACTAAGTGATGCACTCTGGGCATATCGAACAGCTTTCAAAAATTCCTTAGGTATGTCTCTCTATCGTATAGTTTATGGAAAACCTTGTCATTTGCCTGTAGAACTTGAGCATAAAGCATTTTGGGCTATTAAAGCATTTAATTCAAACCTTGAAAATGCTGGTCATGAACGTAAATTGAAACTAAATTAACTTGAAGAATTAAGGAATGATTCATATGAGAATACGAAAATATGAAAATTCTTAAAGCTAAAACTAAAGTCTTTCATGATAGTCGAATTTCACGAAAAATATTTGAGGTTGGTCAAAAGGTTTTGCATTATAATTCTCGTCTTCATTTATTTCCTGGAAAGTTAAAATCCAAATGGAGTGGCCCATTTATTGCAAAACACATTTACCCATACGAGGCTATTGACATTGAGAATCGTAGGGACGGTGATGTATTTAAAGTAAATGGACAGCGTCTGAAACCCTTTTTGGAGTACTCAAAATTTCAAGAAACTTTTTTCCTGTCAGACCCAGTATACCTTGATTGATTTAGTTCTTTCATGTTCTGTTTAATATTTCTGTAATTTCCATTTTTCTTAGTTTTGTTGTGTTCTTGTTCTTTTATTTTATCTCACACCCCGGTAAAGCAGCGGATAACGATACTCCGTGACTCAAGTCGGTTATTTCAGTTTCCTAAAAATACTGATACCCCACAAACCAAGGCATGGAAGAAACTCCCGTAACCCTCCATAAATATTTTCATGCACTTCCCCGAAATGCTCTAATTAAAATTTACAAAGCCCGCATAGAAAGAATGAGAATTCTTATGATTCATGGTATTCCTAGTGATATTCGTTGGGTAATCGAAGCAAGGGTTCGTTTGGCAGGTGAGTCACCTGACTCCTTCATTCCTTACATGTCTGGTTCAGGGAAAAAGCACCTATTCTAAAAAAAAGAAAAGCTAAACAAATGGGTGTTTGTTATAAGTGTGCACGATGTACGTGAAACACTCGTTGTCGTCCTTTAGGAATGGTGTCTGATAATCGCGAGGATAAAATACAATTCATTAGGGATGGACTGAGTAAGGAGCCTTTTGATAATATATCATTAACTCTTGAGACGCATCCTAGTGGATATATTCATCGTGAAATTCTCAGATTACACATACAATTTCATAAAGGAAGGCAACTATACAGTCTCGAGAATCTGACTTTAAAAGAACCTGTTTGCTAATTTATAAGAAAATTGGATGGAAAGCCTATCCCCGACCCATAGAGGGCGTTCAAGCCGTTACTGGACGTAAAACCAGAGGAAGATGTGAGCCACAATCACAACTACCATTATATATTATTGCATTGATTTCCTTTACTTTAAATTACTGTTTTGATTTACTTTTTACCGACAGTATCTAACATTTTTGTTCACGATCTATTTTTCTGATAATTGTCATTTTGCAGATATTAGTGCATTTCTCACTTACCCTTTTCAGGATCTATGAATTCAGCTCGTCATTGCCCTTTCTTCAACACGTCTAGCTAAGAGAGATAGCACAAATGGAGACAAATTCAAAACGACGATTCACCAATATCTGTGTGTTTTGTGGAACTAACTCTGTAACTAAATCGGAATTTGTTGAGGGTGCAAGAGAATTGGGTAGAGTTATGGCAAACAGAAACATGCACTTAGTATATGACGGTGGCAATCTTGGATTGATGAGGTGTATTTCAAAAGCTGTACAAGAAGGTGGAAGTCATGTTTTGGGGATCATTCCAAAACCTTTAACAAAAAGCCACATCATCGAAAAATCGAATGGAGAAGAATGTATTGTCCCAGGTATGTCTGAAAGACTCACTAAAATGATCAATCATGCTAATGCTTTCATTGCTTTACCTGGTGGGCTCAGAACATTGGAAGAAATATTCACTGTTGCGTCATGGGTAAACTTGAATATTCACCAAAAACATATTGGGCTGTTTAATGTTAATGGATTTTTCGATTTTCTTTTTGTATTTCTTGAAGATGCCAAAAGGAATGGGTTTATTTCAAAACCGGTAAGAGATATCTTCCTAACTACATGAACAGTTGATGATTTAATTGACCAACTCTTAGCTTATGAACCAAAAATCGACCCTATTCTTTCCAAGTTGAACTGGTCTGGTAACGATTGTGGCAAAAAGCACAAAGTAAACCTGGACCATAATTTGTAATTTTTAGTTATAACTGTCAATTCCACAATAACCAGGTAATATCTTCTAAACTCTTTCTTTCTTTCATTAAAAATTGGGGACAATGTCTCATTTTGGTTGGGGGGAGATGATAGTTTAGGAAATAAATAATTTTCATGTTTATGTCTGTTTCATTGATGTTAGTTTTTACTGTGTTGTTATTTTGTGTGTAAAAATATATATCCATATATATATACACACAAACTAACAAAAAATTTGTTTTCTAAACCAAGTGCAATTGTTGTTCAGAGGTGGCTGTGTAAGGAGTTTTCACTCCTGAGACGCATCTCAATATAATTCGTAACAAGTTATTTATCGTTCCTTTCTTTTTTGAATCGTTTAAATTTGTGAATTCTCCATAACATTGATTAAATTTGATCTTTATATGCTCATTTGACAGATATTATCAGCAATATGGTAACATATGACCATGGGTGGTAAGTGAAAATTCTGTAATATTCGGTTCTCTAATTTGTTGGAGGAAACACCTAAAAGTAGTGAAATTTTTTATAAAGCAAAAACAAAAAGGAGAAGTTTGAATAAAGTTCGTTTCGTAGCCTTTCTAACCCGAGCAATTAAGTCTGAATGGGTGTTTTAACACTTAGTAACCTAAGGCCAACTGGTCTGGGAATTATTGGCCCAAAGCTTGTTACAAGGGTTGAAAAGAAAGCTTAAGGAAATCAGACACAATTTATCTGAGATCCGAGCAATTAAGCCCGTAAGGGTGTCTTAACATCTAGTGCCCTAAAACCAACTGGTTTGGGAGTCACTGAGCCAAAGTTTGATACATGGATTGAAGATATAGTTTAGACACTGTTTATTTGAGATCCGAGCAATTAAGCCCGTAGGGGTGTCTTAACACCTAATGCCCTAAAACAAACTGGTTTGGGAGTCACTGGCCCAAAGTTAGATACACGGATTGAAGATATGTTTTAGACACTATTTATCTGAGATCCGAGCAATTAAGCCTATAGCGGTGTCTTAACACCTAGTGCCCTAAAACCAACTGATTTGGGAGTCACTGGCCCAAAGTTTGATACATGGATTGAAGATATGTTTATAAATACACTTTCACTGCCAAAAAATATGTAAACTCTAATATAATTTTAGGACAAAAATATTACTCTCTTTTCAATAAATACTTGTGATATTGTGGGCAAAAAATATTGATTAATACCTTGTTTTATGAGTATATGGAAGAATGGTAAAAAAGTACATGAGAAGTCATTTATTTGATCATTCAAAAAGAAAGAAAACAATTGTTGACTTAGATAAGAATTTTTCTTTTAGATTTCGCTTGAATTACAAGGGACTAGTAATAAGTTGGTTGGGGGTGTGATGAATACTAAAAAGTGCATATTTATTAGAAGATAAGTTAATCATTTTACACTTATAGTTTCACTAATCCCCTTAAATTGATACATTTGTGAAATAATATTTTAAAGTTATGCTTTGAGTGCTTTTACTGTGTTATTTTATGTTTTTGTCAGGAACAATAGTGCTCGGAAGCTCGACGGGACAAATCAGACGTGAAAAAAATAATAAAAAAATTGAAAATTCTGCAAGCACGTCGTAAATTCTGCAAGTACGTCGTGACACGTGGAACCTTTGCATCGCGACACGTGTCCTACAACGTGGCTTAGCCATTCTCTTACACATGTCCCTAATGTGGCATCACCATTATCTGACACGTGTCCCCAACGTGGCTTCACCATTCTCTGACATGTGTCCACAACATGCATTCGCTAGTCTGGGTGGCCAAGTTGCCTATAAATAGGAGCGTCCGGCATTAGAAAATTTCATACTTTCTTTCCTGATTCCTCTGTAAATCTTGGAGAGAGTCTTGTTTGCTTATTTACTTAAAGCTTTTTGTAATGTCTTTTTCTTTCAATAATAAAAGTACGAGTATGTTTTATTACAAAATGAGTAGCTAATTTCTTTTCTGCTGGGGTAAGGGTGAAGCTTTTATGATGGAAACATAGATTAAACTCGCTTCTATTATAATAAATAAATTGAAATCTAATGATTAAAACTTAATTTAATTCTAAATTAATTATTGACAATCTTTCTACCGCATTTATGGCTGGTTTTATCTTTCTACCGTCTTTATGGCTGGTTTTATCTGTCTACCGCCTTTATGTCTTGTTTTATCTTTCTACCGCCTTTATGGTTGGTTTTATCTGTCTACCGCCTTTATGGCTGGTTTTATACGATTTTGACATAATTAAGTACCTTTGTATGACTTGTTATAGACAAACGATATCACCGCCTTTATGGCAGGTTTTATATTTTTGGCATGCTTAGTACCTTGGTAGGACTAATTATTGACAGAAATGACTACCGCTTTTATGGCTGGTTCTTTTTATTGGCATAATTAATTCCTGTAGTAGATTAAGTGGGTAAAAATGGTAATTTATAAATTATGATAAAGCGAGATTTCTAAATGTTTAAAAGACTAAAAGTGGATCCCCTAACTCCAGCATTTCCTTCTATTATTGTATTCCAACCTAAAATCCTCCAACTACTTCAACAAAGCAAACTTTTAATTTCTGCACTATTCATTATTCTATTTTGCTAAATCTCTTCTCTGTGGATCGACCCCGCACTCACTGGGTTATTTTATTACTTCGACACTCTTATACTGTTAGTGTCCTAGACATGCCACGGGATCTCTAAGCGTGATTCGTGTGTGAATAAATCAAGAAGTTTGCAGAATAAACTTACATTGATCGACTTTGACTTTCAAAACTTTTCATGGATGTTGAAACTTCCAAGCCCTCCTTGTGGTTCCAAACTCATGGGTGAGTATCCCTATCACCATTTTTTTGACTTCATTATGTGTTAGTAAAAATAAATGAAACAAATTTTATCTCCCTAGGAGAAATAAATTTGCTCAAGAGAGAGAGGAGTAGCAATCGGCCAAGTGCCGTTGGAAGCCATTCGGCCTTTTGCTTATCAGAGAGAAGAAGCAATCAAAACAAAACAGAGGACAATCCTCTTTAAGCTTTCGGCCCACATTTTTATTAAAAGGAGCAATTGGCTTTATTTATTTGGTCAAAACTTCAAAATCAATAAATGACCACTTGCTTTTATTTTTCAATGAAAAACCAAAAGGTTGCCAGCTCAAAAGCAAAATCAGAGAGCATTAAATGGTCACATGGCCATATAGCTACTTTGGTGTATTTATGCCATTCGGCCATGTGCCCTCCAAGGCGATTCGGCCAAAACCATTTTGGCCGTTCGGCCATCTGACAATAAAGGCCATTCGGCCAATTCGTTAATGGCCAATTCGGCCTGCTCCATGTCACGGTCCTAGGATCAGACTAGGACGTGCAGTCACTTTACAAAGGAGCTCATGTTTCGGAACATCGGTTTAAGGTCGTTAAGGATTATATGTACCCTTCATGTACCCTTGTACTGGTGAGTTTCCATCCGTGAAGCCTTATTCGGAAGTTTGCCTGGAGATTTAGAAGCGTGCTCACTTGCCGCTAGGAGCTAGCCTAGTTGTGCAGCGTTGTGAAGGAGCCTATATTTCGGAATGCCGGATTGAGCTTGCTCCAAGCCCTAAGTAACTCTTATGGGTAGATGTACTGGGAAGTTCTCACCCGTGGGGTCCCGTTCTGAAGTTTGGCGGGAGATTTTGAGATACGCTAGCTTGCCGCTAGTCGTTAGCCTAATTTGGTGCATTGTGAAGGAGCTAATGACCCGGGGTGTCGAATCGAGTGGGACCAAGTTCCAAAGTGAATCTTATGGTCACTTGTACTGGGAAAACTTCAGCCCCAGAGTTGGATTCCGAGATTTGTCGGGAGATTTTGGCAGTAGGCCCACTTTTGGGTCTTTTCCGCTAAAGTGGGGGTGTTGTGGAAACCCATCAAGACGAGCTCGTTTAGGGACGATATTTTAACCCAAAGTCGCTTATATGGTGGCTTACTGAATGCCCGGAAGAGTTCCTGAAAACTCCTCTTAAGATAGATTTTAGAGGGGGGTGTGACAACTCAAGCGCTAGGTGTGTATACTGGTGAGACATGTGCAATGTCTTTAAAACCTCCTTAGGGGGGGAAGCCTAGGTGAACCTTGGGTGTGGCCAAGGGGGCTTCGGTGGTCTTGGGGCTTTAGCCATGAACCCTCTCGCCCTTAGACAACGTTGGGACAATGATGTATTGTCGAGATTGAGTTGGCGGGAAAATGCCATATTTTATATCCGGTTGTGCTATTCGAGTACCGGGTCCCGGTGTTGAACGGGCCCGCTAGAGTATGCGTTGAGTTAGCCTGTGAGCTTTCGTAAATCATTATATTATGGGTCTGAAACCTCCCCAACAATGAGAATTTGGGTGTAGAGGCTGGAGATAGGCTGACTTACACGGGACGTGACCGTGGTAAGTGCCGCACGAGCCCTTTTTCCGTTAAGGAAAAAGTTGGCCCGTGACACTCCAAACAAGGCCAATTCGGCCTAACTGTCGGGGGAGAGATAGTAATTTATTTCTAAAATTAAATGTGTTGAGTGTTTTATAAGTTTCCACCAAAACACATCACTCATGTCAATAACCAAAAATGACTAATGAAGTAAGTGAAGTGGGCCCCATTTTAAATTCAAAATTCAAGTGGGCTTGCTCAACACACTTCGGGCTCGGATTCGTTTAATCCGATTAAACGAATTTTCCGTCGCGATATAATTAAATCCAATTTAATTAAATAATAATACCCAGTAAAATTATTACGAAAATCGATCGCGAATTAATTCCAAATTAATTCGTTCGCTAAAATTAAAATCCAATTTAATTTCCCATTGAAATCCAATTTCAATTAATATATCTAATATATTATTTAGCCCAATTAAATAAATTAAATAGTAAAATCTAATTTAACTATTAAATTTATTTTACCGATTAATTCCAAATTAATCGCGTTCTCTCCTCTCGATGAATTTAATCCCATATAAATTCTCGACGCAATTAATCATATATTAATTCTTTCTCTGATAATTAATCTCAGATTAATTCTTGCCGTAATTAATCCCAGATTAATTTTCTCTCTTTATTAATCCCAAATTAATTTTCTCTCTTTATTAATCCCAGATTAATATTCTCTCTCTATTAATCCCAGATTAATATTGTTCGAGTCAAACATCATCGGTGAATCTTTGGGATGCGACCCAAGAGATCCCTGGATATGTTGGCAGTAAATACGGTCATCGGACTATCCGAACACGTGCGTACCCGGTACCACGTTTCTACCGATTTACAAGACATGGTTGTCTTCTAGCAAAGCATCGTGCCTACCCAATTCTCCAGAAATATTCTGCTACGGAATATATGATCTTTGTCAGGCGTAGTATACGTAGTATTGCGTATTACGATCCAGTATCGGATGTCACATGCAAGGCCTGGGGCTGGAGTTGTGTCTGCCCCGTACGAAGCATATATCGGATCACTAGCAACTAGTCTCTTTATGATCGGAAAGTCATGACCTAGTCATACTTCCCCGATGGCTATAGCACTTAGAGTACCAGTTCTGTATCCCTGCGTGATCATCATCTCCATATGACTGAAGTGATACTTCCGTCTTGACATCACACCCAATACACTACGATTCTCAATATACCCAGAAGAGGCGTACACAGAACCTGTTAAAGCCCTGGACGACCAAAACCAAAGTATATTGATTGTCGCAAGTATTAGCGGTGCAAGTCTCAGGTTAAGACCAAATACACCTACCCTGATTCGGACTTCCATAGACACATAGTCATACTACCAATGGAATTCCGAGGGGTCTATCCAGAGTGAAGCTGTTTTCGTACCATCGGTAAACACAACCTCCTATTACACTTGCATGAGTATCCTATACCCAAATATATGAGAACTATGATGTTATACTCCCACAACGCGCACAAGTGTAATACTAGTCTTTTACGCATTATCGATGTCCAATCTCGATAATACTCCAACTAAGGATATTTAATGATTAAACCTTCGTGGATTGATACTGTCTCATATCATCTCAATCCGGAACTAATCATAAGGACCTTTTATCATTTATATATCTTGGTAATCTAATTACAAATGATAAAAGAGTAATTTCCTTTGTCACATAGTTAATTTGTACAACAACACCATGATCTGTACAAATAGTGATGCTATGTGTCATAATTGTCCAACATATATTTGGGAGTAAATACCACTTTTTCGAGCGTGTCAGTGGCGAAAAATGTATTTTTAGTATGGAAATTTATTACCCATTAACTAATAAAAATTTTGGCACACCTTTATTTTTGCGGCTTCATCAGCGACCAAAACATTTTTTTTTTGTTTACAAATCAAGTTCATCAAACGAAACCCAACAAAATCCATCACCACTTTTTTTTCGATAATCTTGCTCCTTTAGGTTTGAAATCTTTGCCCCTTTATTTTTTACTTCAACTCTTCCACTCCCAGTCAATTTCAACTCATATAGATTTTTTTTTGTTTATAAATCAGTTTATCAAATGAAACCCTAACTCAATTTTAGATTGACCAAAATCAATGAAACCATCACCATTTATTCTTCATCATCCACGCGGTTGTACAGGTAATCTTTAACCTTTTTCTCTCTTCTCTTCTATTTTATTTTCATTTCTCTGGGTTTCTGGGTTTCTGATATTGGAGTTGGTGCTTAGAGCGCCAATCCGAATAATGTATTATATATTTTATAATTTATTAATAAAATAACTATATTTTTCATTTCATACTTTATTAATGGTATTGTAATTATGCATATTAGATTGATGTAAAAATATACTAAGAATAACGTTGACCTTAGAATAGTCTTGTAGAAATATTGGACACTAGGTGGTCTGACATTGGGATAAGTATTACTATTATAAACTATTCTTAAATTACATATTCATAATCGTTGGTTTTGAAATACGGTCGAATTTCTATAACCTAAAAGACAGCACATGTCGTATATTGGAATTGGAGTTCCAATGGTTTGACTCGATGTACCATGAGCTTTGGAAGCCCGTTTAGATATGTGGGTATTGGTTGGACCAATACAGAATGACTCATAGGTGATTCCTAATAGTTGGAAGTACACACCACCGTCAATAGGAATCTCAACGAGTCAAGTAGCATATGTGATCCTTTGATTATATGATAGCATTGGTTTTGTGTGAGATCTTCCAAACTTTGATGCCATGTATGTTAGAAACCTTTCATGGCCTGGCCTCTAGATGTTCGTTGGGTGTGGACCGATCCACTCGTTATACACTATGTATCAAGATAAGATCCGTCAACCATATTTGTACCATAAGGTGCTTAGGTATTCATGTGAGTCACTCACGATTCTTAAAAATTTGGCCGAAGTTGATCACCTAGGGTGGATCGCATCAGTTGTAAAGAATCATGGACATGCCGACAAGATATGTTCACCTCGGAAACTTGACAGTGTATTCTATGTTTCCTATACACAACTCGGATAGCCTACGACAGAAGGATTGATAAACATATGTGATGACCTCGACTTGTATAGTTCAGAAAGGTCGTTCGATTTCTTAATGAATTCGGTGGTGGTCGAATTACGTACATAGTAGCTAGGCTTATATGACAAACGCTTCTGAACTTAGAGAGTCTAACAATATGAAATATACTCGTTGCGCACTTGGGTAGCCGATTATTTTGATAATAAATAATATTCAATATTATAATTATCAACTAAGATAATCAAGTGTTATTAGATAACATTGATTATTTATTTTGACCCAATTAGATTAGTTCAAATATTACACAATGGCTTTGTTGTAAATTCATAAATATCTCTTCCATTGGAGGATATTTTGATAATTGTAAATATGTAATTATATGTGTATTTGTCTTGATTTAATTGGATTAAATCAAAATGGTAGACATGTAACTAATCTATTAATTATATTTTGTCTTGATTCAATTGGATTAAATCAAAGTTGTGGACAAAGGTGATTAGTCACACCTAATTATACATATTTGGAAAAATTACCTAAAAGTTGATTAAAGTTTTTATTAATTAAAAATTGTCTAAGTTTTGCTATAAATAGCTAGCTTGAGCAAGCTTGTGAAAGCCAAACACAATTAATTCTAGGAGAAATTAGCCTAAGTTAGAGAAGTATTTAGAAAAGCTTTGGAAGATCTCTACAATATTTCATTTAGGAAAAATCAAGATTAGATCTTGGAGTGAAGCTTGCTAGCATTGGAATCAATATTGGATATTGGAGTCAAGCAAGCAAGCCTTGGAAGTTCTACAACCATTTCATTAAGGAGAAGGAGATTGGATCTTTGCATCAACCTTAATAGGTAAGTTTGAACTTCTCTTAAGTTATATTCTTCATTAGAGATTTTTCATTAGTGAGACATATAGTGATGAATTATGTATTGGATGCAAAATTACATAGCTTAAAGTTGAAATAAGGCTAATGAATTGTGTTAGAATGCTTTGGAAGTATAAACACAATATGTTTGTAATTAGGTCAAAGATATTAGTGTTGGACATAAAACAATTAAAAAGAGTTTGGAACTCTAAATTAAAGCTTAGAGCTATGGCTACCATTCTAGAATCATTTGACCACCTTTCAGTGACCTAGAATTATTCATGAGTAATTTCATTGTGGGATTCTAAATTGATTTGTGTTTTGATTCAAACAAATATATATTTGAATTTAGAATACATGTATGTTAGTTGTATAACATGTATTGATGATGGTTATGATGCTAAAATTGGATTTTAGGTGTATTGAAGTATTAAGAGAAAATTGGAAGTGTTTAATATTGGTTTGAAGTTGAAAAATACTCATTTCCTAGGGCAGTGTCGCGACTCTGACCTCCCAGCGTCGCGACCCCGACCATCAGACCAAGGAGCATCGCGACGCTAACCCTTCCATGCCGCAACACCGAGATTTTTAGCTCTCGCACTTTGGGGTGTCTCGACGCCCAAGATTCCGCGTCGTGACGCCTAGAGTTGAAGAATATTGAAACTTTATTTTCTCCATTTTGGAGTTTCCGGACTCCGTTTTGGTCCCCATTTTGACCTACGGACTCGAAACATAATTTTTATCGGAAATCAAGATTTATCGGAGGTCTAAGGAATTATTTCATGCTACGCTTAAGGATGGAGGAGCTGTAAGTATTCATATTTTGAACATGATTGATCAGATTTGATATTCGGAATGACATGGCATTGTGATTGATGAGCGGGTAGGCCGTAATTTGATTTTATCTTCTTTACATGTTACTTATGTTGGCTTTGTGTTAAATTTCCATACGCATTCGATGCATGCTAACTATGAAGAACTGCATAACATGTTACACACAACAGAGCATGATTTGAAGAAATATAACCCCACTTTGTACGTCCATTGTGGAGCAAGCTCTTCAAAGGCTTCTTGGAAGTCTAAGAAAATCAAAATGGGGAATAAGAAGATATCAAAGAAAAACTCCAAGAAGTGCAAATGTGCAAGACCACATATAGCTCGTGATGAATGTCTATACTGCAAGAATCTAGACACTGGAAGAAAGACTATCCAGAACTTAAAGGAAAGGCATGACCCTCATGTACGCTTTGTATTTTTCCTATTATTGACATCTCATTAGTCTTAGATGCGAATAGGGGGTGAGTGTTAGACATCGGCAGTCCTACTCATATTTGTAACTCCATACAAGACATGAAGGTTAAAAGAATGTTAAACAAATGGGAGATCCAGCTTAGAGTTGGCAATGGCGAGATATTGGATGTCTAGGCCATAGGAACAGTTATTCTAGATCTCCCTAATAGATGTAAATTAGATTTACATGATTGTTATTATGTATCCTCACTTATCAGACAAATAATATCATTGTCGATATTAGATAAATAGGAATATAAAATAAACATTAAGGATGAAACTTTATGTTTATATGATAAAGATAAAAATTTAAAATGTGAATGTTCTTTATCTAACAGTCACTATGTTTTGGAAACAAGTAAATTCATCAAGTGCCTTTGATCAGATCAAGACGGTGAATACATGAGTGACGAATTCAGAAGTTATTTAAGAGAGAATGGAATTCTTGCCCAATATAGCCCACCAGGAACACCTCAACACAATGGTGTGTCTAAGTGAAGAAATCGTACTTTATTGGCTATGGTACGATCCATGATGAGCTATAAAGATCTTTCATATTACCTTTAGGGTTACGCTTTACTTATTGCTACCCACATACTTAATATCGAAAGTTGTTTCTACGACCCCTTATCAGATATGGTTCGGTAGAAATCCAAGTCTTAGATATTTAAAGATTTAGGGTTGTCCTGCATATATTAGAGTTACGCAACGGGATAAACTAGCACCCAGAGGGTAAAAATATAGGTTCGTTGGATATTCTGAAAATTCTTTGGGATATCAATTCTATGATTCTAAGCAATGAAATGTATTTGTTGTTCGTTTTGCCACTTTTCTTGAAAATGAATTTTTGAGAAATAGTGGGAATTGTAGAAAGATTGAACTTGATGAGTTTGATCCCAACAGTAAGAAACGTGAGATGGAACCAGAGATCCAACTAGATGAAGGATCTACAACATAGGTTCTACGTAAGTCGAATAGAATATCAAAATCTCATAGAGATTATTTTTAACATCTTTTGTGAGCCTTGATGTTCTCCTCTTGAAGGAAACAGATTCGACAATGTATAAACATGCTATATTGGATATCGATTCGGGAAAATGGCAAGAAGCCATGGAATCCGAAATAGAATCTATGCATGACAATCAAGTCTGTAACTTAGTTGAACTTCCTGAATGAGTTAAACATATTAGTTGTAAATGGGTTTATAAAAGGAAGCGAGGGCCCGATGGAAAATTGGAAACCTTTAAGGCCCGACTGGTAGTAAAAATTTACACTCAGCATCCTAGGATGGTCTATGATGAAACCTTTTCACTAGTAGCAATGCTCAAATCCATTAGAATTCTTTTAACCATTGATGCATATCACGACTATGAGAAATGGAAAATGGATGTGAAAACTGTTTTCCTAAATTGATTCCTCGAGGAGGATATCTATATGGAACAACCAGAGGGTTGCGTATCCAGTGAGACTTCAAACATGGTTATAAGCTCCAAAAGTCTATTTATGGACCTAAACAGGCATCACGAAGCTGGAATCGTCATTTTGATGAGATAATTAGATTATCTGGATTCATCAAGAACGAGGAAGAATCATGTGTTTATAAGAAAGTGAGTGGGAGCATGATAGTTTTCCTAGTTTGTATGTAGATGACATCTGTATCATTGGAAATGATATAGGATTGATGCAAATAGTGAAAGCCTAGCTTTGCAAGAAGTTCTCCATGAAAGACATGGGTGAAGCTTCATATATACTAGGTATAAGGCTCTATCAGGATAGAGTTAGGAAGCTTATAGAGTTGTCACAATCGACGTACATAGATAAGTTGTTAGAAAGGTACAGTTTTACCATCTATAAGGTATTAAATGTACATTCCTGATACGGCATACATCTTTCCAAGAAAAAGGCACCTCAGAATGAGGAAGAAAAAGTTAGAATATCTAATTTGTCATATTCTTCTTGTATTTGAAGCATTATGTATGTTATGCTATGTACGAGGCCTGACATCAGTTTCGGTGTCAGTGTCACTAGCTGATATCAATCTGATACAGATAATGATTATTGGACAGTCGTGAAATATATCCTGAATATCTTAAGGGTACTACGGATAAGTTTCTCATATATGGAGAAGATGAGCTACAAGTTAAGGGTTATACAGACTCCGACTTCCAGGGAGATCCATATGATAGGAAAGCTACATTCGGATACATATTTACCCTTAATGGTGGTGCAATTAATTGGCGATGTTCAAATGAAGGCTCAACCGCTGATTCCACCATTGTGGTGGAATTTATAACGGCTTCAGAAGTTGTTGGATTAGAAATTTTATCACAGAACTTGACGTTGTGCCTAGTATTTCCAATTTGATCTCATTGTACTATGATAATAACGAGCCATTGCGCACGCTAAGGAGTCGAGGGCACATTTCAAGTCTAATCACGTGGAAAGAAAATATCACGTGACTAGAGAGATTATTGAACGTAACGACATAATGGTCTTGAAAGTTCAAGGATTAGACAACATAGCAGACCCGCTTACAAAGCCTTTACCTGCTAAGTTATTCAATGAACATGTGGAGGAGATGAGACTACGGTACCATTCAGATTGGTACTAAGCAAGTGAGAGTTTATTGGAGTTGATGCTTGGAGCGCCAATCCGAATAATCTATTGTACATTTTATTACTTATTAATAAAATAACTACATTTTCATTTCATACCTTATTAATGGTATTGTGATTATGCATATTAGATTGATGTATAAATATGCTAAGAACGACATTGACCTTAGAATAGTCTTGTAGTAATACTAGATACTAGGTGATCCGACATTGGGATAAATATTACTATTATAAATTATTCTTAATTAAATATTCATAGTCATTAGTTTTGGAATACGGTCGAATTCCTATAACCTATAAAACTAGCACATGTCGTATATTGGAATTGGAGTTCCAATGGTTTAACCCGATGTACCATGAGCTTAGAAAGCTTGTATAAACGTGTGGGTATTGGTTGGATCAAATACTGAATGACTCATAGGTGATTCCTAATAGTTGG
This sequence comes from Zanthoxylum bungeanum, assembly GCA_019454045.1. Lineage (NCBI taxonomy): Eukaryota > Viridiplantae > Streptophyta > Magnoliopsida > Sapindales > Rutaceae > Zanthoxylum > Zanthoxylum bungeanum. The sequence continues at coordinate 49,258 of SKCR01026295.1, read as the reverse complement.
AAGTACACACCACCGTCAATAGGAATCTCCTCGAGTCGAGTAGCATATGTGATCCTTTGACTATATGATAGCATTGATTTTGTGTGAGATCCTCCACTCTTTTATTCTATGTATGTTATAAACCTTTTATGGTCTGTTCTCTAGATGTTCGTTGGGTAGGACCGATGCATTCATTAATAAAGTGTGTATCAAGATATGATCTATCGGCCCGTATGTGTGCCATAAAAGGTTCAGGTATCCATGTGAGTAAGTCACAATTCTTAAGGCTTTGACCAAAGCCGATCACCTAGGGTGGATCACTTCAGTTGTAAGGAATCGTGGACATGTCGACAAGAGATGTGTGTCTCGGAAACTTGACGGTGTATTCTATGTTTCCTATGCATAACTCGGATAGCCTACGACGGAAGGATCAACTTGTATAGTTCAGAAAGGTCGTTCATGTTCTTCGCGAATTCGGAGGTGGCCGAATTGTATACATATTAGCTAGGCTTATATGACAAACGTGTCTGAGCTTAGAGATCCTTACAATATGAAGTTTACTTGTTGAGCACTTGGGTAGCCGATTATTTTGATAATAAATAATATTCGATATTATAATTATCAATTAAGATAATCAAGTGTTATATGATAACATTGATTATTTACTTTAACCTAATTGGATTAATTCAAAATTTACACAAGGTCTTTGTTGTAAATTCATAAATATCTCTACCATTGGAGGATATTTTGGTTATTGTAAATATGTGATTATAGGCGTATTTGTCTTGATTTAATTAGATTAAATCAAAGTGGTAGACATGTAACTAATCTATTAATTATACTTTGTCTTGATTCAATTGGATTAAATCAAAGTGGTAGACAAAGGTGATTAGTCACACCTAATTATACATATTTGGAAAATTATCTAAAAGTTGATTAAAACTTTTATTAATTAAAAATTACATAAGTTTTGCTATAAGTTGCAAGCTTGAACAAGGTTTTAATCAAGCTTGTGAAAGTTAAATACAAGTAATTCTTGTAGAAATTAGCCTAAGTTAGAGAAATGTTTAGAGAAGCTTTGGAATATCTCTACAATATTTCATTTAGGAGAAATCAAGATTGAATCTTGGAGTGAAGCTTGCTAGTATTGGAATCAAGATTGGATCTTGGAGTCAAGCTTGCAAACCTTGGACGTTCTCCAACCATTTTAACAAGGAGAAGAAGATTGGATCTTTGCATCAACCTTACTAGGTAAGTTCTTCATTAGTGAGACATATAGTGATGAATTATGTATTGGATGCATAATTACAAAACTTAAAGTTGAAATAAGGCTAATGAATTATGTTAGGATGCTTTGGAAGTATAAACACAATATGCTTGTAATTAGGTCAAAGATGTTCATGTTGGACATGGAACAATTAATAAGAGTTTGAAACTTTAGATTAAAGCTTAGAGTTATGGCTACCATTCTAGAATCACTTGACCACCTTTCAGTGACCTAGAATTGTTCATGTGTCATTTCATTGTGGGATTCTAAATTGGTTTGTGTTTAACAAATGCATATATGAATTTAGAATACATGTATGTTAGTTGTATAACATGTGTTGATGATGGTTATAATGCTAAAATTGGATTTTAGGTGTATTGAAGTATTATGAGAAACTTGGAAGTGTTTAGTATTAGTTTGAAGGTGAAAAATGCTCACTACCTATAGCAGCATCGCGACTCTGACCTCTCAGCGTCGCGACACCGAGCATCAGACCAAGGAGCCTCATGACACCAACCCTTCCACGTCGCTACGCCGAGAGTTTCAGCTCTCACAGTTGCTCACGCTCTCTGGAGCGTCTCGACGCCCTCGAATCCAGGTTGCAACGCGCAAAGCTGAAGAACACTGAAACTTCATTTTCTCTGTTCTGGAACTTCCGGACTCCGTTTTGGTCCCCGTTTTGTCCTACAAACTCGAAATAGAATGTAGTTTTACATAAAATATTTTAAAATACACCCATGCTAGATATTCCTGGGTTAGGCCCACTTCAGTTGCGCGGGGCACCGATCCGACTCTAGGGGTTCCACATCCACCTCAACATCTGCTTCTCAGCAGAAACCTAGAAAACTGGGATTTCTACTGAGAGCAGAATCCAGTTGGTCATGTGACGTGCAAGAGGCTCAGGTTTGTTGCTTTTTTAAAAAAACCTACTGGATTGGTTTACTACTGATAATTGAACTGTATTGATGCTTAGATGATCATTTAGTTGAATTCTTTGATATGAGATATCAGAAAAGTGATTAATTTGATTAGTATTTTGCTTGTTCAGTACAATGCTTAGATTTGGGACTATGATGGATGCGTAGTTATTGGTTGTGATCATTCTGAGATAGGTTTATGGTACTGCCCTCTATGTCGGATTTAATTATACTTTACTATTGTTAAGAATCAGAGACTAATGCCCAGCTAATTGCCATTTTTATATTTGGGTGATTAATTCTGAGACTAATTGCCTTGCATACAATGCCTTCTTCATTGAAAATTTGTGTTCTGTATTTTGTTTTGGATATGTAAGTGCATCTTTAATCTAGTTAAGAAAATAATTTATACTTTTGGCTTGTTTGCTGCAGATGAAGATGCACAGGAAGGTGGCCAGATCCCAAACTTGAGTTTCAATGATAACTATTCTGAATCCTTACGGATATACTGAGAGCAAACCAAGAACATGTACAATAAGACTTCTTTCAACAATATAGAGATTCAAAATTCATTAGGGAGCTCCATTGGCCCAACTGAAAATATGGTTTCTATTAAACAAATTTAAAATACAGTTTCCCCCCCTCATCCTCCTTCATATTTTATGGGCTACACTCTTCCTCCTGGGCATCCATGTAACAGTTTTACTTTACCTCCCCCATCTGCAGATAAAAAAAGAACTGGACCAAGGCGTAAGTTCCTATTATGTTCTTTGCTCTAAAATGTTCATTTTTGGTCCTTGAGTTTTGTGTTTATCACTGTCACATGGATATTTGTGCATAGATGTAAAATGTCCATACATGTTCCAAGATTTTAGAGTCATGCAATTACCATGATATAATTACTTTGATGTCAATGATGTTGCTGAGTTTTGTGCATGTTCTTGTTTCAGCTTGTCCCGTATGTTACCTTCCTGTGGAAGAAGACATTGCCTTAATGCCAAAGGTCCCCTCATTTTCTCCAGTACTTAAGAATCTAACATATATAATTGAGCCAATGTTAAATAGAGAAGGAATTTGGAGGCTCAGACTTTGGCGGATATCCTACTTTAGCACAAAGAAGCGATTCTTATGATATAAGAGAGTCAATGAGTGCGCACTGTGGGTATGATTTTCGTTTTTCTATTTTTGTTACTCAGCGTTATTAAGTTAAATTATAAAGTATGGATGGCTTTTTCCTTTGAATTTTACTTTCTACATCTTTGGTTTTTTTAAATACCCACGCTAGTGAGACATTCTACTGGGTATTCTCCTGACCCTTTACTCAAATAAGTCCATTGTGTATCAATCAGGTTTGCCAAAGGAAAACCTGGCCGTGGGACAGGATATGACCTAGACGATGAGGACATTCTTGATATGGAACAATGTCGTGGAACTTTTAACTGATCTTTTCCTATATGTAACCTAGCATTTGCTTATTAGATGGTTATATTCTTTATCAGGGGCTTTTGATGACATAAACCAGCCAAGTAATATTAGTGAATATTCCAGGAAGACTGTTTGCTTTTTTATGTTGGTTGATGAAGAAACTGAAGCATATCTGAAAGCTAATAGTGGTTTGGATAGCACCAAGAAAATAGGGATATGGAGAATTGTTGTTATCCATAATCCTACTCTGATGCAAGACGGACTGGAAAGGTACATGTTTTTAATTTAGGCCTGGCCTTTCTTTTCTTTATATTAAGATCTAGAGTTTGGCTAAGAGGTTGTCTTGTTGATTTTTATATGGCCCAACAACATTTAATAATTGCATCCTTATTCATATTGTCTGTGTTTGATTATGTGAATGGATAAGGAGGTGGCTCTATAAGTTACTAACTTTCTCATACAAGATAAAATGATGTTGGTCCAGCTCAATGTGATATTATAAGTTATGATTTGATTAATAAAATAGTAAAAAAATTCTTTAAAATATTATTTGATTGTCATATTTGATGGTCATATTTGTAGGAGTTGTACACACGCTTGATATATAATATTGAGATGAAGGGTGCACAAGAATATATGTCTCATATGCGTGGAGAGCAATGTGAGTAACTTATACTTGTTTTTGAATTAACTATATTTGCGATGTTTATAACACTATTATTGTGGAATTTACATTTATATTATATAGATCAAAAGGCTTTGAATGGAACAGTTGCGGGATCAATTCCAACGACAACTTTACAGAGAAAAGTGAGTTGATACCAAATTTTAAGATTACAAAGTAAAGTAGTTTGGTTGTAAAATTATTATTTTTCAACTTAACCTCAGGATGGTGAAGATAGGAAGAAAAGACTGAAATCATATTGAATCAGTTTCAGATGATATGTTTCGACAAAAATTCTGTGACTTTTGTTCCATGGATATTTCATAAATATCAGGTAATTTGAAACACTTTCAAAATATCAACTCAAGTTTACTTTAATTTTATTTCTTGAATTTTTCTCATTTCTTCATTTTTAATTTTTTAAACATATAATTAGTTTTTGTTTATTTATTGATCTGAAATTAATATACACTGATATAATTATTTTCATACAAATACATATAACTATTTTGTTGGTTGAAAAAGTAGTGGACAAATGAGAAGCTAGTTCATTCGATGAATAGTTCCGTTGATAACCTTCACCATCTGTTCAAAGTCTTTTTTGTAGGTTTGATATAGAATATAAATTTAGATACAATACGAAACCAATAGCTTTTGATTTTTGAATTGTAACTAGTTGATCATTTGTCTGTTTTAAAGTTAGAACATAATTTTTTTTTGCTTGTAAATACAAGTATTCTCTTTACATATATTAATGTTTATGATCATTAATGTATTAAAATTTATGATTTGTATCATTTTAAAATACAAAATATCATATGGTGTATTAAAAATTTAAAAATTATTTATTTTATTATATTTTTAAATATACAATACCTTTAGTTGGAAAAAAAATTTACCGCTAAAAGTATTTAGCTTTTAGTGGCAAAATATATTTCGCCACTAAAGGTAAAACCTTGAGTGGCAAAATTGTTGGCGATTTGGTCGCATAAATGGATTTTGATGACGTCAACATGAAAGAAGTCTTCGACGTACGAACACGAAGCAATACAAAAAGTGTCGAAGCATATGGGGTGAAGAGCGAGAATTTGAAGACTAGCGGCAAAACGAAGAAAATGATTAAGAGCTTAATATAATTATAAGTGAGTTTATTCAAATGTTTCAAAGCTCTTAGGAATCATACATTTTGCATCACTTGCATTTAAAATGGCTTAGAATGCTAAAAGAATCATTTGCATTTTATTTGCACCAAAATGAACTTCATGCACAAGTGCATCGGTAAATGATCTTCTAAAAACTATCAAATGGTTGAATTAAACTTCAAATGATATACCATTAGATAGATATGTGTCTCTAGTTTGCTACGATTCAAACGGAACACAATTCCGATATATAGAACTTTTTCTAGAGCCATTTTACTACAACATGTTCAGATGTGCGTTTTCTGCATACATGTCACATTAGAAAAATTCCATAAAATTCATCTTAATGTTTTTGGAGCTGAATTTTTTTATAACAGCTAGATCTATGTGTCTAGTTTATGTAGAAATTTACGGATCATGATTTGGAATTTTCTAGAGAAAGTTATGGCCAAAATACCAAGTGTCGTCAGTCTTAACTGGTCATCAGAACTGAAACCAGGGAGCTCCAAACCGGTCTCCATACCGGTTTCCATACCGGTCTAGCCTTTATTGTGCAGTTACTGAAACCAGGGAGCTTCATGCCGGTTTTCTCGCCGGTCTTCATGCCGGTTTTGGCTGAGAAAATCATGCTCTCTGGAACCAGGGAGCTCCTCGCCGGTCTCCATACCGGTTTTCTCGCCGGTCTAACGAATAGTTTTTTGAACGTTATATAGCCGTTAGGAGCCGTTGCAAACCTAGACCGGCATGCCGGTCTCCTCGCCAGTTTGCTCGCCGGTTTCGCTGTAAGTTGGGGAATACTTTGCATTTTATTATAAATAGGACCCCAACTCATTTGCCCCAAGCAAGAAACCTAGAGAGACTTAATACACAACCTTCATACATTTTCTAAGGAAAATACAAGAGTGTCTTAAACCTTCATACACTTAAACACTCATACATGCTCACACACATCTTCATTACATTTAGTGAGCTTAGAACACTTGGGTATGCAACTCACTCAATCTTCTTATTATTTGTGAGTGTCCAAGTGTGTTTTAATTCTTTCTTAACAAAACACTTGTGATTTGTGAAATCCCATTTGGTTGGGTAAGTTGTAAAGGTTGTGAGTGCACCTACGAACAAAACTCAAAGTTGTAAAAGGTTTGGAGTACGCCTTTGCGGAAAACTCTTGGTTACGAGTGAACCACGGAAAACTCGATTCTAGTGGAAATCTTCAAGTGAGGCTTGGGGGAGTGGACGTAGGCACGTTTGGCCGAACCACTATAAATCTTGGTGTCGTATTCTCTTTCCCTATACTTTTGTTTATAGCAAGTTTATTTATGCTTATATATATTGAATAGAAAACTTGCATATAGGCTATTAATTGGAATAGAGAAAATTGTCTAAAGTCCTCACTTGGTAATAAGAGCTAAAAATCGGTAAAGATTTCTTAATTCCGCACTTATAGCGATAACCTAATTCACCCCCCCTCTTAGGAAATAGAGATTGTTTGTCGCTATTGCTTGTAGGTAATTTCAGTTGGTATCAGAGCGAGGTATTCTCTACAAGACTTAACCGTCCGAGAATAGATCATGGCCTCTACAAGAAAATCATCAAATCTTGCCGAGGGATATTCAACGACTAGACCTCCGTTTTACACCGGAACGGACTACAATTATTGGAAGAAGAGGATGTTGACTTATCTCCTTGCAAGTGATTCACAATCCTATTTGGTGATTACACGGGGTGTACAAGTACCAATGAAGAAGGATAGCAATGGAGTTAATATTCCAAAACCAAGCCTAGAATGGGATAGTGAGGATGTAAAACTAGCCTCACAAAATGCTAAGGCACTCAACCAACTCCTATGTGCCATTGATCGAGATCAAATTAGTAAACTTCCGGAGTGTGAAAATGCTTATGATTTGTGGAAGTCTTTGGAAATGGTCAATATGGGCACAAGCCAAGTGAAGGAATCAAAAATCAACCGGTTCATGTGCGAATTGGATAATTTCAAGATGGAATCCGGGGAAGAAATTGATCATATGATTTCAAGGTTCACTATCATCATCAATCATTTGGCCTCCTTGGGAAAAGCCATCGAGACATCCGATCAAGTGAAGAAAATTTTGAGATCACTCCCAAAGGAATATAGAAGCTACACCTCCTCCATTAAAGAAGCAAACGACATAAACACTTTAAAGATGGATGATTTGGTCGGCAAATTGCTTGAGTATGAAATGGATGGATAAAAAGGAGGAAGATGAGAAAAATACTAGAAAGTCTTTGGCCTTAAAAGCAAGAAAGAGAGTCGACTCTAGCTCAAGTGAAGAATATGATAGTGATGATGAATTGGCAAGCATCACCAATAAAGTAAAGGAGTTTCTCAAATCCGCAAAACTCAAAGGAAAATCAAAGGCAAATGAAAAGAAAGAAGAACAATGGCCGCGAAAGAACAAGAAAATTATTTGTTATGAATGCAACAAACCGGGTCATATAGCCACCGATTGCCCATTGAGAAAAATGAAAGGAAAAACAAAGAAAAAGGCAATGAAAGCCATTTCAACTTGGAGTGATAGCGACTCTAGCTCATCCGAGGAGGAAGAAGAGGTTCAAGCTAAAGAAAGAACAAATCTAGCATTTATGGCTATCACGGATGAGGACATCCACTTTGAAATTGAAGAAGAAAGCGAAGAAGAAGATGTACACAATTCTCAATATGATAATGATTTACTTAATGCCTTTAATGGATTAAAAGAATTGTGTGATGTGCTTAAAAAGAAATTGAAATTAGTTAAAAATGATCATGCTACACTTAAAATTGAACATGCAAGTAGTATGGATAAAATTCATGTTTTAGATAATGATATGATATGCTTAAAGGCTAAACATGAAAAAGAAATTGCATGCTTAAATGATGAAAATGCATGTTTAAAGATTAAAAAGCTAGAACTTGAAAATGCCATATCAAATATGCCATCTAGCTCTAAGACATGCGATTGCGAATCCATATTGAATGAAAATATCTTATTAAATATTAAGATTGTAGATATGCAAAACATACTTAGCAAATTCACATTGGGACATAAAAATTTTAATATGCTTATTGGATCCCAAAAATGTGCATTTAAAAGAGAAGGATTAGGATATATGCCTTACATTAAAAGAAAATTTTTAAAGAACTATTTTGTTAAGGCATCCTATTCTCATGCTAAGAATGAAATAAATGAAAATGTCACATGCCATGCTTGTAACAAAAAGGGACATAAAATTTTTGAATGCATGTATATGAATGTGAATAAGAATGCATGGATTCCTCAAGGAATCAAAACTAACCCCAATGGACCCAAGAAAGTTTGGGTACCAAAGTATAATTGACAAATATGTAGGGGGAGCTTTGGGAATGGATCTTTAAAGAAGAATAGCAAAATAAATCCCAAAAGCTCAAAGAGTTGAGGATTCGCAACGGTAAAAGGTAAACTCCGTACTCACGGAAACATTGGTACCGTTTCCTCAAATTTCTATATGTATGCATATTTCACTTTGGTTAAAATATTTTTAAAGCATACAAAATGATTAGGCAAGTATTCAAACTTATATTGGTATCAATTGTTCATTTGATATCATTAAATGCCTTAATCATATACTTAAACCCCTTCTTTATTTCAATTGGTATCACATGAAATTTATTGAGTTAAATGCAATATATGTGATCACTTAATTGAATATGCCTTGCCATATGAACTAATTGGTTGAAAATGAAATGCATGTAAATTGGCATAATCTTATATGAATATCATGAAATATATGTATTAGAATATAATTGACATTATGAAATGCATGGACTTTGATAAATAATTGGTATCATGGAATGTATTGATATTTTTAATTAGTATCAAATTTGGGGAGAAATCATGATTAAGATGCTCTTAGATTGTAAATGGTATTCATGAGAATCTATCTTTTGAAAAATGTTATTTTATGCATGAATTTTGATTTTTTATGGCAAAAATGGGGAAATTCCAAATGTGCATATTTTTTTAAATTTGTTATCATTTTTGCACACATCTATTGGTATCTCATTTTAGAACTTAATTTTGCTTCTCCACTTTTTGATAATGTCAAAGGGGGAGAAATCATTAGAAATGAGATTAAAACTTGTTTTACCCTCACCCTTGGATTAAAGGGGAGTAAATGTACTAACGTGTTTGTCTAAGTCTTATAGAGCTATTTTGAAGACAATCACACATTGAGGGGAGCAAAATTGTCAAATTTGGACTCCAAGAAGCTCACAAGTATCAACAAGTTTTAAGGGGTTGCCATCATCAAAAATGGGGAGATTGTTGGCGATTTGGTCGCATAAATGGATTTTGATGACGTCAACATGAAAGAAGTCTTCGACGTACGAACACGAAGCAATACAAAAAGTGTCGAAGCATATGGGGTGAAGAGCGAGAATTTGAAGACTAGCGGCAAAACGAAGAAAATGATTAAGAGCTTAATATAATTATAAGTGAGTTTATTAAAATGTTTCAAAGCTCTTAGGAATCATATATTTTGCATCACTTGCATTTAAAATGGCTTAGAATGCTAAAAGAATCATTTGCATTTTATTTGCACCAAAATGAACTTCATGCACAAGTGCATTGGTAAATGATCTTCTAAAAACTATCAAATGGTTGAATTAAACTTCAAATGATATACCATTAGATAGATATGTGTCTCTAGTTTGCTACGATTCAAACGGAACACAATTCCGATATATAGAACTTTTTCTAGAGCAATTTTACTACAACATGTTCAGATGTGCGTTTTCTGCATACATGTCACATTAGAAAATTTCCATAAAATTCATCTTAATGTTTTTGGAGCTGAATTTTTTTACAGCAGCTAGATCTATGTGTCTAGTTTATGAAGAAATTTACGGATCATGATTTGGAATTTTCTAGAGAAAGTTATGGCCAAAATACCAAGTGTCGTCAGTCTTGACTGGTCATCAGAACTGAAACCAGGGAGCTCCAAACCGGTCCCCATACCGGTTTCCATACCGGTCTAGCCTTTATTGTGCAGTTAATGAAACCAGGGAGCTCCATGCCGGTTTTCTCGCCGGTCTTCATGCCGGTTTTGGCTGAGAAAATCATGCTCTCTGGAATCAGGGAGCTCCTCGCCGGTCTCCATACCGGTTTTCTCGCCGGTCTAACGAATAGTTTTTTGAACGTTATATAACCGTTAGGAGCCGTTGTAAACCTAGACCGGCATGCCGGTCTCCTCGCCGGTTTGCTCGCCGGTTTCGCTGTAAGTTGGGGAATACTTTGCATTTTATTATAAATAGGACCCCAACTCATTTGCCCCAAGCAAGAAACCTAGAGAGACTTAATACACAACCTTCATACATTTTCTAAGGAAAATACAAGAGTGTCTTAAACCTTCATACACTTAAACACTCATACAAGCTCACACACATCTTCATTACATTTAGTGAGCTTAGAACACTTGGGTATGCAACTCACTCAATCTTCTTATTATTTGTGAGTGCCCAAGTGTGTTTTAATTCTTTCTTAACAAAACACTTGTGATTTGTGAAATCCCATTTGGTTGGGTAAGTTGTAAAGGTTGTGAGTGCACCTACGAACAAAACTCAAAGTTGTAAAAGGTTTGGAGTGCGCCTTTGCGGAAAACTCTTGGTTACGAGTGAACCACGGAAAACTCGATTCTAGTGGAAATCTTCAAGCGAGGCTTGGGGGAGTGGACGTAGGCACGTTTGGCCGAACCACTATAAATCTTGGTGTCGTATTCTCTTTCCCTATACTTTTGTTTATAACAAGTTTATTTATGCTTATATATATTGAATAGAAAACTTGCATATAGGCTATTAATTGGAATAGAGAAAATTGCCTAAAGTCCTCACTTGGTAATAAGAGCTAAAAATCGGTAAAGATTTTTTAATTCCGCACTTATAGCGATAACCCAATTCACCCCCCCCCCCCTCTTGGGAAATAGAGATTGTTTGTCGCTATTATTTGTAGGTAATTTCAAAAATATATTTCGCCACTAAAGGTACAACCTTGAGTGGCGAAAAATAATTGGTCACTAAAAGTATTTATCTTTTAGTGGCGAAATATATTTCGCCACTAAGTAATCTTATAATGGCGATCTAAATTTTCGCCACTACTACATTTTGTGACGTTTTTTTGTAACGAAATAGATTTCGCCACCAATAGTTTTAGTGGCGAAAATATGACTTTTAGTGATAAAAGTTTCGCCACTAAAAGTCAATTTTCTTGTAGTGATTGAATAACTTGGATATTGAAGATTGACAACCTTCATAATTTATTTTTTTACCCATTCTTTACTAATTCTTTGTTGTTTATTATGTTGAATACCATGATGATTTTTTTTTTATCCTCTTCATCATGAACTAGATCTTGTTTTAGGATTACAATGGAGAAGAAAGAGAAAGATTTTAGAGATTATTGTGGGAAAGTTGTGATCTTAGGTTCTGTTTTCCTTTGGTTTAGTAGTTAATATCTATTTCTTCAAAATCATTAGTATAAAAAAGGTTAGGATGGATAAAACTTTAGTATTAGACATTAATAACAATTCTTCGTAGGATTAATATTTTTATACTACTAGTACGATATGTGCGCTTGCGTACAATACAAAATTACAATTAGTGAGATATTGTTTTGGGCACGATTTGTTTTTAAAAGAATGTAAATTGTTGAGGCCGGCTTACGTATGGATTAATATAACAACCTTTTGGCTTCTCTTTACAGTTTTCTTAAAAATTTAGAATACAGCTCATATGATACTTGTAGAGGAGCCATTTAATATGAAAATGTTTGGTTTGGTTTAGATTTGCTTTCTTTTCGAAGAACGTAAAGCAAGGTCTTATTTGATTAGTTACTCCTGATATTAATTTATTTGCTCACGATATATTTAATTAGTTGTGTTTTTACATTATAATTTATGTTTTAACTGTGATATGATGTGACCTTAATTAATATCATGGTAATATGACAAAATCCTTTTTTTTTTTAAGATTATAAAAACTTAATAATAAAGAATGTAAAAACAGGCTGTACTTAGGATTAGCTTAAGACTCCATCATAGGTACTAGGTAGGATAAAACTCAAGTATTATGTGTTTTTCTAATGAGTAAGAAAATGAATTTATCCTTAAAACTATTCAGATGGGTCTCATATTTCCATCCCATTGTTGGTGAATAATTATAAATTCTTAATTAAAAGTGAAACAAAATAATATATAAATTGAACATAAAATTTTTATATTGGAATATTTATAATCCAATACAAGGAAAAATTTATTAATCTATTAAAATGTATAAATGTCTCGTGAAGAATCGTAAAGTTTCAACTTGTAATCTTCACTTTCAATAATAGATCTATTTATTTAACTCGAAAAATATTCTATAAACTGAAGAAAACAGCCAAAACAACCATTATTTCCCTAAACAAAAACATAAAACACTAAACCCGAGAACAGTGTTTTCTTTTTCCAGTGAGCACTGGTTGGCTGGAGAAACAAAGAGAGAAAGGAGGGAGAAAAGAAGAAGAAGAAGAAGAAGAGGTCAAATGGGTTAAGAGCATGAAACAAGGAGGGAAAGAGGTGGAAAAAGAGAGAGAAAATTGGAAAAAGAAAGAAACAAAAGAGGAGAGAAATAACTGAAAAAGGAACAGATGAAGAGAGGAGAGGATATGAGAGAGGAGAGATAACTTTTATTAAGTTTTTAACATGGTTTTAAAAGTGGAACCGAATTGGTCAGTTGAACCGATCGAATCAGGAACCTATCGTGAGTTTGATCCGGTTGAATTCTAAAAATCTGAGTAATAAAAATCAGTCAAATAGGTAAAAATTGATAAAACTGATTAACCGGACCGACTAGTTCTAAATGTTTTTGAAACAAAAAATTAAAATTAAATATTTTTTATAATTTTTAATTAATTAAAATTATTTATCGATTCAACCGGAATAGTTAAATAAGTCGAATCATTGACTCATTAAATATTTTAAATCACTGGTTTGATTATTAAAAATTATTTTTTATAATTTTTAATTAATTAAAATTATTTGTTGATTCAACCGGAACGAACCATTAACCTATTTAACCATTTAAATTATCGATTCTATTTTTAAAAAACACAATCCTTCATCAATATTATTGACACACTCACAAGTGGTTATTTAACTCTCAAGTATAAGAGTGTCGAAATAATAAAATAACCCGGTAAGACCGGGGTCGATCCATAGGGAATAGATTTAGTAAAATAAAATAACGATTTGAATGAAGATTAAAAAACTGGATTTTTTTGAAGTGATTGGAAAATTTTAAATTGGATTACAACAATAAAATAAAATATTGGGGTTAGGGGATCCACTTTTAATATTCAATTTAGAAATCTCACTTGTTATAATATATAAATTGTCATTATTACCCAATTAATTTATTTCATGAATTTATTATGCCAAAACATATAAAACCAGTCATAAAGGCGATGATAATTTTTGTCTATAACAAGTCCAGTTATGTACTCAATTATGTAAAATAAATAAAAACCAGCTATATAGGCAGTAATAAAATTTTTCAATTATTAATCCAGAATTAAATTAAATATTAATCATTAGATTATAATTTATATATCATAATATAAGTGAGATTAATCTAAATTTTCATATTAAAAACTTCACCATTTACCCCAGCAAAAAGAAATTAGCTACTCATAATATGAATAAAAACACACATAATTTTATTACTAAAAGAAAAAAAAAATTACAAGAAAGCTTTTAAAAAAAAAATAAAATATACAAGACACTCTCTTCCAAATTCTACAAGAGAGATTCAGAATAAAGTATGAAAATAAATGTGATGAGCATCCTCTTATTTATAGAGGATGCCCAGCGTTCACAATTGCAAAAATGCAATTGCGAACAACTTTCAGATAATTGCTTGCAATTGTCAAAGGGGTGGCAACATCCACCTTTCGGTGGATGCTGACCTCCACCAATAATATATTTATATACACACACACACATTTGAAAATAATAATTACATATGAAATACTTTGGATTCTCGTCAATGTCGGTCTTAAAAACATCAGAATTCGAAAATATTATAAACATCAAAGTTGTAGATCATTGAGTCTTATTTCATCTGGAACTTGAATCACCTTAATCTGATATCGGCGTAAAACGTTATAGCCAAAATACGAACATTGCACAGGGTTTGAATTTCCGAAGTTGTACACTGTTAGAACACCTTATTAAACTTCTGGCCTCCAAAATCCAAATTTCAAGTCCATTTTTAGGGTTGACCATATTGTTGGAGTTGGTGCTTGGAGTGTCAATCCGAATTATATATTTTATTATTTATTAAAAAAATAACTACGTTTTTATTTCATACCTTATTAATGGTATTATCATTATGCGTATTAGATTAATGTATAGATATGTTAAGTATAACATCGACCTTAGAATAGTCTTGTAGTAATATTGGATACTAGGTGGTCCGATATTGGGATAAGTATCACTATTATAAACTATTCTTAAAGTATAGGTTCCTAGTCGTTGGTTTTGGAATACGATCGAATTCTCATAATCTAGAAGACTAGCACATGTCGTATATTGGAATAGGAGTTCCAATGATTTAACCTGATGTATCATGAGTTTTGGAAACTCATATAGACCTGTGGATATTGGTTGGACCGAATACTGAATGACTCACAGGTGATTCCTAATAGTTGGAAGTACACATCACCGTCAATAGGAATCTCCTTGAGTTCAGTAGCATATGTAATCCTTTGACTATATGATAGCATTTATTTTGTGTGAGATCCTCCACAATTTAATGTCATGTATGTAAGAAATCTTTCATGGTCTGGCCTCTAGATGTTCGTTGGGTATGGACCGATGCACTCAGTAATCAAGTGCGAAGCAAGATAGAATCTGTCGGTCTGTATGTGTACCATGAGAGGTTTAGATATCCATGTGAGTAAAGTCACGATTCTTAAAGCTTTGGCCAAAGTCGATCACCTAGGGTGGATCACATCAGTTATGAAGAATCGTGGACATGTCGACATGAGATGTGCGTCTCAGAAACTTGATGGTATATTCTATGTTTCCTGAGCACAACTCGGATAGCCTACGATTGAGGGATTGTTAAACATATGTGATGACCTCGACTTGTATAGTTCAGAAAAGTCGTTCGTGTTCTTCGCGAATTCAGAAGTGACCGAATTACGTACATATTGGTTAGGCTTATATGACGAACGTGTTTGAACTTAGAGAGTCACAATATGAAGTTTACTCGTTGAGCACTTGGGTAGCCGATTAATTTTGATAAGAGATAATATTCGATATTATAATTATCAATTAAAATAATCAAGTTTTATTGGATAAAATTAATTATTTACTTTGACCTAACTGGATTAATTGGATTAATTCAATAATTAAACAAAGGCTTAATTATAAAATCATAATTATCTCTACCATTTGAGTATATTATGGTAATTGTAATTATGTAATAATATGTGGTTTTGGCTTGATTTAATTGGATAAAATGAAAATGGCAAACATTGAACTAATCCATTTCCTAATCCGTGTCTTGATTTAATTGGATTAACTCAAAGTGGTAGACAATGGAGATTAGTCACACCTAATTAAACATATTTGGACAAATTAGATTAAGCTCACCTAAAAGTTATTACAACTTTTATTAATTAAAAATTACCTAATTTTTGTAATAAATAACATGTTTTAGGAAGGTTTTAATTAAGCAAAGCAAAAGCTTGAGAAAGCTAAATAAAAGCAAGAATTAGAGAGATTAGCCTAAGTCAGAGAAGTGTTTAGAGAAGCTTTGTGAGGTCTCTACAACATTTCAATAAGGAGAAATCAAGATTGGATCTTGGGGTGAAGCTTGCTAGCATTGGAATCAAGATCGGATCTTGGAGTCAAGCTTGCTAATCCTTAGAAGTTCTCCAAATATTTCAACAAGGAGCAGTAGATTGGATCTTTGAATCAACCTTGCTAGGGAAGTTTGATCTTCTCCAAAAACTATATTTTTCATTAATGCATAGTGTTGAATTATGTATTATATACATAATATTGAAATTAGGCTAATTAATTGTGTTAGGATGTTTTGGAAGTATAAACACAATATGCTTGTAATTGGGTCAAATATTTATGTTAGACATAAACATAAAATTAGAGTTTGGAACTCTAGATTAAAGCTTAGAGTTATGAAAGCTTAGAGTTATGGCTACCATTCTAGAATCACTTGACCACATTTGAGTGACCTAGAATTATTCACGAGACATTTCTTATTGGGATTCTATTTTGGTTTGTGTATTGGATTCAAAATTTATGCAAGTGCGTATTTAGAATAAAAACTTGATTTTTATTCTATAATATGTGTTGATGTTGGCTTTGATGTTAAAATTTAATTTTGGGTGTTTTTGAAGTGTTTAGGGAAGGTTGTAAGAAATTAGGGTAAAATATTTTAATTCGTTCAGCTCTTTGGAAAGAGAGCTGAAGTATTAGAACGAAAACAAAAAAAATACTGATTGTGCGCGGACTGTAGCACGCAGTGCAAGCATGCATTGTAGCGTGCTTATAGCGTTGCGCGCACTGAATTTTTTTTCGCTCGTTCTTGCGCTTTCGGACTCCGATTTAGTCCTAATTTTGTCCTATACACTCGTAATGGAATATAGTATTTTATTAAATTTTTTGAAATTACACCCATGCTTGATATTCATAGGTTAGATCCACTTCCGCTACGCGGGGCACCGATCCGACCTTAGGGGTTCCACATCCACCCCAACAGAATGGTATCAGTAGTAAGGCTTAATCACACAATACATATTTTTGAATCTATGCCATAGTAATTTTAATTTAATTAAGCATAAGTCATATTGGATATGTATTGCATGTTTTAAAGTAAAATTTTGACCTAATTAATTTAATGACTTGATTATCATAAATCTCCAGTGATTAGGTGATTACTTTTTTTAAGTAATAGTATTAGTAATTTGGTAGTATTATTGGATGGTCTGTCTTGTTAACACGAAGATGAATGAGTTCTTACTACTTATATCTAAGACCGTCATTATTGTGAGGGTATAAGTGCTCAGAATTTAGGTCGCTTCGATAAAACATTAGATGTAGCATAATGAGTTAACGTAGTCACCCAATACTGTCATTATTGTGAGGATATACATATGAAGCTCATTAGTGCACATTGACAAGTATACACCTGGAATACGTCTTAATCCAATACCGTCATTATTGTGAGGATAAGAAACGTGACCAAACTAGGAGTCACATGAATATGATTGACCTTAGAGGTCTACCTAATGAGTTTATAAAGGCCAATACCGTCATTATTGTGAGTCTAGTGTAAATGTCAAAGGATCCACTTCCCACTGTGAAATTTTGTTAAATTTCTATTTTTTCGTTAAGGGAGATTACATAATTACGTAAAGTAGTGGGATGACACTAATAAATTTAAAATTCCATAATCAATTAGTGTTATTATTTTGAAATGAAAACCGTTCTGCTACTATTTAAAATGTTGTCTTGTAGATGGCGGCCGCTAATCCATTTATGAAACTTTTGGATACCAATAAACTTAAAGGAGCCGAGAACTATTTCGAATGGGAAATAAACATACGCTTTATCTTGGAGTTTGAAAAGTTGACTTATGTCACTGTCAATTCACTACTTGTTGAAATCAATCCTGACTCCACTCCTGAAGAGCGAGAAACTTTTAATAGACGGAAGGATGATAACCGTAAGGTGAAATCCTACCTTTTGGGATCGATGGTTCCAGATTTGCTGAGACAGTACATTGAAGTATAGGATGCTTGAAGCATCATGCGAACACTCAAGGAGTTGTTCGAAGCAAATCAAGATATCGAAATTTATCGGAGGTCTAAGAAATTGTTCTGTGCTGAACTCAATGATGGAGGAGCTTTCAGCATTCATGTTTTGATCATGATCGACCAGATCCGATATCTGGAATGATGGGGTATTGTAATTGATGAACGACTGGGCCGTAATTTGATTATGTCTTCTTTGCTTGAATCTTATGTTGGCTTTATGTTAAACTTCCATATACACCCGATGCAAGCCAGCTATGAAGAACTTCATAACATGTTACGCGCGGCGGAGCATGATATGAGAAAAAGAAACCTCACTTTGTGCCTCCATGGTGGAGCTGGCTCTTTGAAGACTTTTGGAAAGTCAAAGAAAGTCAAAATGGGGAAGAAGAAGATATTAAAGAAGAACTCCAAGAAGCGCAAATGTGTTAAATCGCTAATAGCTCGTGATCAATATCTACATTGTAAAAAATCTGGACACTGGAAGAAAGATTGTCCATAGCTGAAAGAAAAGCATGACCCTCAGGTACGCTTTGTATTTTTCCAATTATTGACATCTTATTAGCTATAGACAACAGAACCTGGGCGACGCTGTTCTAGGCTCGCGGCCTAGTTGGGAAGTACGAAATAACATGGAGTCGACACCCGGTGTGAACCGGGACAAAGATTTAAGGCCGCACTCACCCCTCGCAAGGGAAGACCTCAAACCGTTGGGTCCGGAATGGTCCCTTACTTATGTCACTTGTGATGATATAATTTGTGCAATAAACTAATCGAATCTATTCAACATTCATGCTCAAGGGTACTTAGATCTAACATGATTTCATCCAAATAATTCCACGCAATGTAACACAACAAGCATATAGAACCATTAAATCAACATGTATAAATCATTACCCAAACACATCATAAACTAAGAACATGCATGATGAACAACCTAAACATGCTTTAACAAATAAATAACAAACTAAATTAAACCATGCTTTAAATAATAAACAAATAACCTAAAGACTATAACATGCTCAAATACAAATTTGGATGAGACGAGATATGTGTATCTTAAGTAGTACGTGGCATTGTATCCCGAGTGCAGACCATACTACCGTCCATTCGGAATCGGCTATGGAATTTACGTCCGGGTTTCCATCCGATATACCACAAAAGGGAACACATATCCCGCTCATCCAACAATCACATCATGCCTCAAACGACTCTCATGCAATTATATATCAAAATAAATAAAACAAAAATAAAGAAGATAAGTAAAAAAAATGTGCCCTCAGGTCTAACCTCTTTTGTCGTCTAATAAAGGGCGTTACACGTCCGTTGGAAGGGAGATTGATCCGATGCTTTTCCGATTTGTCTACTCAACGTTTTCCCTCATTGTTTTGATGCTTGGGCTGCTGTTTTAAGTCCGTTTCGCTGCTGTTTCACTGCTCCGTTTCAGGTCACTGTTTTGGTGATTTAGTGGACTATTTTGGGTGATTTTGAAGGCTTATGGGGCTGCGGTTTTGAGGGGTTTTTTGGGATGGTGTTTAGGTGATTTTAGGACTGTTCCGGGTGTGTTTGTTTGGTGAAGGGGCAGTTTGTTAATTGGTTAGTGGAGGCAGTGTGTTCGTTTGGTGAATGGGCGGTTTCTTAATTGGTTAGTGGAGGCAGTGTGTTCGTTTGGTGAATGGGCAGTTTCTTAATTGGTTAGTAGAGGTAGTGTGTTCGTTTGGTGAAGGGGCTGGTGAAGGCTATGGCTAGGCGTGATCTGTTGATGAGTGTTGAGGGGTCTTTAATCGTTGAGGGTTGTGGCTGTTACGTGAAACAGGTAGGCTGGTTGAGCGAGTGGCGTGCGCAGTGTGAGCAGGTCTTTGTGGCGTTGGTTTGGCATGATCTTGTGGCTGTGATGCGCGAGTGTGGCTTGGCAGATGGCGTGAAAGGCTCGTTAGTGGAGCAGGCTTGTTAGACGTGGCTTCAATGTGAATGGAAGGTGAGGTCAGTTGGCTTAGTGCGTTTTTGAGGGACTGCTTGGATCGGTCGGGATGAGTGGTGTGGCTGAATGCTATGTGTGATGGCACCGTGACTCTCTAGGGTTTTTTGGGTGAGTGCCGAGTGTAGTGAGGGTTGTTCGAAGAAAGAGAGAGAGGGCGTATCTGGAGAGGAATTGAATGGTTTAGGGTTATTATTTTGTATTTTCGTAAGAATGAGTCAGTTCCCCTTAGGTAAGGGTGAGGTTAAGGGTGCTTTATATAGGCCAAGGGATGGGTAATTCTTATTTGGGTAGGAAAGGGAAATTTGTGTATTAATTGGGAGATATCTTTTAATTAAAATGTGATAAGGAAATCTTTTAATTTGGGGAAGTGATTTATGTATTTTAGGAAATAGATTTAATTTAATTTAGGAAGGTGATTTAATTTGTGAATGTGATTTAAATTAATTTAATTTAAGTTTAATTTTAATTTGTTTTAATTATTTAATTTGTGAGGTGTGTTTTAAATGTTTTAATAATTTTTGGATGTGATTTAATGGGTTTGGTGTGTTTAAAAACAGAGGTCCAACAAGCGAACCCGAAGCGAAACAAGCGAGTTAAATCTGACAAAATGTTAATTTCCAACTTTACCCTTCCAACGTCCGTTTCCCACGGCTTTCACAACTAAAGAGGTAGTGTCTCCATACGAGACTCATCATCGGGCTGATATGCAAAAATGCAATGCCTACATTAGCCTTAGATGCAAATAGTGGATGTGTGTTATACATTTACAGTCCTAGTTATATTTGCAACTCCCTTCACGTAATGAGGGTAAAAAGAAGGTTGAATAAAATGGAGATCCAGCTTAGAGTTGGCAATGGCGAGATATTGGATGTCAAGGCCGTAGAAACAGATTTTCTAGATCTCCCAAATAGATGTAAATTAGATTTACATGACTGTTATTATGTACCCTCACTTATCAGACAAATAATATCAATGCCAATATTAGACAAAGAGGGATATAAAATAAATATTAAAGATGAAACTTTATGTTTATATGATAAAGATAATTTATTAAAATGTGAATGTTTTTTATCAAACGGTCACTATATTTTGGAAATATGTAGAGATGTCTTTAATATAGAGGAAAATATAAGTAAGAAAGATGAATTAAATAATACTGAATTATGGCATATGAGATTGGGCCACATAGGTGTTAGACGTCTATCCAAATTGGTAAATAATGGTTTGATTGAAAATCTTACCTTGGATCCTTATTCGATTTGTGAGTCATTTCTTGGTGTTGGACACCGTGCTGGAGATTTATTGGAACTAATACACAACAATGTGTGTGGTCCATTAAATCATGTCACTCACGATGGTTCAACATACTTTGTGACTTTCACGGATGATAATTCTAGATATGGATATGTCTATCTGATGAAACATAAGTCGGAAACATTTGACAAGTTCAAAATATTCGAAAATGAAGTAGAAAATAAACTAGTAAATTCATCAACTACCTCAGATCAGATCGAAGCGGTGAATACATGGGTGAAGAATTCAGAAATTATTTATGGGAGAATGGAATTCTTGCCCAATATAGCCCACCAGGAACACCTCAACACAATGGTGTGTCTGAGATTAGAAATCGTATTTTATTGGATATGATGCGAACAATGATGAGTTATTCAGATCTTCCTTATTACCTTTGGGGTTACGCGTTACTTACTATTTCCCCCATACTTAATAAAGTTTCATCAAAAATTGTTTCTATGACCCCCTACCAGATACTGTTCGGTAGAAATCCAAGTCTTAGGCATTTAAAGATTTGGAGTTGTCCTACATACGTTAGAATTACGTAGCAGGATAAACTAGCACTCATAGGGTATAAATATAGGTTCGTTGGATATCCTGAAAATTCTTTGGGATATCAATTCTATGATTCTGAGAAACGAAATGTATTTATTGTTCGCTTTGCCACTTTCTTGAAAATGAATTTTTGAGAAATAGTGGGAGTTGTATAAAGATTTAACTTGATGAGTCTGATCCCAACAGTAAGGAATCTGAGATGAAACCGAAAATGTAATTAGGTGAAGAATCTATAACACAGGTTCTATGGAAGTCGAATAGAATATCAAGGCCTCCAGAGAGAATTTTTTTAACATCCGATGTGAGCCTTGATGTTCTCTCTTGGAGGAAACAGATCCGACTACATATAAAGAATCGATATTGGATATCGATTCAGGAAAATGGCAAGAAGCCATGAAATTCGAAATGGATTCAATGTATAACAATCAAGTCTGGGACTTAGTTGAACTTCCTGAATGAGTTAAACCCATTAGTTGTAAATGGGTTTACAAAACGAAGCGAGGCCCCAATGGAAATGTGGAAACCTTTAAGGCCCGACTGGTAGCGAAAGGTTACACTCAACGTCCAAGGATTGACTATGAGGAAACCTTTTCACCAATAGCAATGCTAAAATCCATTAGGATTCTTTTAGCCATTGTTGCATATCACGACTATGAGATATGACATATGGATGTGAAAACCGCTTTCTTAAATGGATTCCTTAAGGAGGATATCTATATGGAACAACCAGAGGATTTTATATCCAGTGAGACTTCAAACTTGGTTTGTAAGCTCCAAAAGTCTATTTATGGACTTAAACAGACATCATGAAGCTGAAATCGTCATTTTGATGAGATAATTAGATTATCTGGATTCATCAAGAATGAGGAAAAATCATGTATTTATAAGAAAATGAGTGGGAGCATGATAATTTTCCTAGTCTTGTATGTAGATGACATCCTTATCATTGAAAATGATATAGGATTGATGCAAAGTTTGAAAGCCTATCTTTGCAAAAACTTCTCCATGAAAGATAGGGGTGAAGCTTCTTATATACTAGGTATAAGACTCTACCGGAACAGAGTTAGGAAGCTTATAGGATTGTCACAATTGATGTACATATATAAGATGTTAGAAAGGTACAGTTTTACCAACTGCAAGGCAGCAAATGTACATTTCCGATACTGCATACATCTTTCGAAGAAAATGGCATCTCGGACTGAGGAAGAGAGATTTAGGATGTCTAACTTGCCATATGTTTCTTGTATTGGAAGAATAATGTATGATATGTTATGTACTAGACCTGACATCCGTTTCGACGTCAACGTGACCAGTCGATATCAATCCGATCCAGGTAATAATCATTGGACAATCCTGAAACATATCCTAAAATATCTTAAAGGTACTAGGGAAAAGTTTATGATATATGGAGAAAATGAGCTACAAATTAAGGGTTATACATACTTCAACTTCTAGGGAGATCCAAATGATAGAAAATCTACATCAGGTTACGTATTTACCCTTAACGGTGGTGCGATTAGTTAGCGATGTTCAAAGAAAGGCTCAACAATCGATTCCACCACTGAGGCTGAATTTATAACGGCTTCAGAAGATGTTAAAGAAGATGTATGGATTAGAAATTTTATCACAGAACTTGGCGTTATGCCTATTATTGCAGATTCGATCTCATTGTACTATGATAATCGCGGAGCCATTGCGCAGACTAAGGAGCCGAGAGCGCATTCCAAGTCTAAACACGTGGAAAGGTAATACCGTGTAATTAGAGAGATAATTGAACGAAAAGACATAGTGGTCTTGAAGGTTCAAAGACTAGACAATATAGCAGACCCGCTTACAAAGGCATTACCTCCTAGGTTATTCGATAAACATTTGGAGGAGATGGGACTGCGGTACCATCCAGATTGGCACTAAACAAGTGGGAGTTTGTTGGAGTTGGTACTTGGAATGCCAATCTGAATTGTTCAATTTATTATTTTTTAATAAAATAACTACATTTTCATTTTATACCTTATTAATGGAATTGTCATTATGCTTATTAGATTTATTTATATATATATATATATACATATATGCTAAGTATGACATTTACCTTAGAATAGTCTTGTAGTAATATTGGACATTAGGTGGTCCGACATTGGGATAAGTATTACTATTATAAATTATTCTTAAAGTATATATTCATAGCCATTGGTTTTAGAATATGGTCAAATTCCTATAATCTAGAAGACTGGCGCACATCGTATATTTGAACTGGAGTTCCAATGGTTTAACCCGATGTACCATGAGTTTTGGAAACTCGTATAGACGTGTGAGTATTGGTTGGAACGAATACTGAATAACTCAAAGGTGATTCCTAATAGTTGGAAGTACACACCACCATCAATAGGAATCTCCTCGAGTCGAATAACATATATAATCCTTTGACTATAGGATAATATTGATTTTGTGTGGGATCCTCCACACTTTGATGGCATGTATGTCAGAAACTTTTCATGGTCTGACCTCTAGATGTTCGTTGGGTATGGACCAATGCACTCAGTAATCAAGTACGAATTAAGATAAGATCAGTCGGCCCGTATGTGTACCATAAAAGGTTTATGTATCCATGTGGGTAAAGTCACGATTCTTAAAGCTTTGGCCAAAGTCGATCACCTAGGGTGGATCACATCAGTTATGAAGAATCGTGGACAGTTGACATGAGATGTGCGCTTCAGAAACTTGATGGTATATTCTATATTTCCTGAGCATAACTCGGATAGCCTACGTCGGAGAGATTGTTAAACATATGTGATGACCTCGACTTGTATAGTTCAGAAAGGTCTTTCGTGTTCTTTGCGAATTCGGAGGTGGCCGAATTGCGTACATGTTAGCTAGGCTTATATGACGAACGTGTCTGAACTTAGAGAGTCCCAATATGAAGTGCACTCGTTGAGCACTTGGGTAGCCGATTAATTTTGATAAAAGATAATATTTGATATTATAATTATCAATTAAGATAATCAAGTGTTATTGGATAACATTGATTATTTACTTTGACCTAATAGGATTAATTGGATTAATTCAATAACTAAACAAAGGCTTAATTATAAAATCATAATTATCTCTACCATTTGAGGATATTATGGTAATTGTAATTATGTAATAATAGGTGGTTTTGGCTTGATTTAATTGGATTAAATCAAAGTAACAAACATTAAACTAATCCATTTCCTAATCTTTGTCTTGATTTAATTGGATTAAATCAAAGTCATAGACAATGGAGATTAGTCACACATAATTATACATATTTGGACAAATTAGATTAAGCCCACCTAAAGTTATTACAACTTTTATTAATTAAAAATTACCTAAGTTTTGTAATAAATAACATGTTTTAGGAAGGTTTTAATTAAGCAAAGAAAAAGCTTGAGAAAGCTAAATAAAAGCAAGAATTAGAGAGATTAGCCTAAGTTAGAGAAGTGTTTAGAGAAGCTTTGTGAGGTCTCTACAACATTTCAATAAGGAGAAATCAAGATTGGATCTTGGGGTGAAGCTTGCTAGCATTGGAATCAAGATCGGATCTTGGAGTCAAGCTTGTTATCCTTGGAAGTTCTCCAATCATTTCAACAAGGAGAAGTAGATTGGATCTTTGAATCAACCTTGCTAGGTAAGTTTGATCTTCTCCAAAAACTATATTTTTCATTAATGAGACATATAGTGTGAATTATGTATTATATACATAATGTTGAAATTGGGCTAATTAATTGTGTTAGGATGCTTTGGAAGTATAAACACAATATGCTTATAATTGGGTCAAAATATTTATGTTAGACATAAAAAAAATTAGAGTTTGGAACTCTAGATTAAAGTTTAGAGCTATGGATACTATTCTAGAATCACTTGACCACCTTTGGGTGACCTATAATTGTTCACGAGACATTTCATATTGGGATTCTAATTTGGTTTGTGTATTGGATTCAAAATTTATGTAAGTGCGTATTTAGAATAAATTTCTGTTTTTGTAAAAATATTTTATATTTTGAAAAACATGATTTTTATTCTATAACATGTGTTGATATTGGTTTTGATGTTAAAAATTAATTTTGGGTGTTTTTGAAGTGTTTAGGGAAGGTTAGAAGAAATTAGGGTAAAATACCCTAATTCCTGCAGCTCACTGGAAAGAGAGTTGAAGGATTAGAAAAAAACAAAAAAAATGATGATTGTGCGCACTGTAGTTGTGCGCGCGTGCACTGTAACGCGCTCGTACGTGCTGTGCGCACTGAATTTATTTTCGCTCATTCTTGAGCTTTTAGACTCTGATTCAGTCCCAGTTTTTTCCTATACACTCGTAATAAAATATAGTATTTCATTAAATTATTTAAAATTACACCCATGCTTGATATACATGGATTAAACCCACTTTTGCTGCACGGGGCACCGATCCGACCCTAGGGATCCACATCCGCCCCAACAGATATGTCATAGCATTATCTTCTAAATGTATTCTGTGTGTGCAGATCAATGGATTAATGCCTTTTATGTCTTTTAAAGTCCATCTGATTGTCAGTTTATGTTCTTTCAACACATTTAATAACCTACCTTCTTGATTGCTTGTAAGGGAATAAGAAATTACCACAGGGTAAGTTTGTTCATCTCTAAAAAATATATACTTCAATCCTTCTGGAAAAGTTTTTAACTCCAATTTGGGTGCTTCCTCATATTTTTCTGCACAAGTCTTTCAAAAATTTGGCATAAGATGGTATCTGTTCGATGACATCTAACAAAGAAATATTGACCTTTACCTGTTTGAATATTTCATATATTTCTAGAGAATGGTTCAATTTCTTTGTTTTTAATGCCTGTGGAAATGTAGGTGCATGATAGAAATTGTTATCATCTACGACAGGTAATGGTTCATCAACCAATTCCTTGCCCCCTGAATCTAATTTATTTTCAATTTCAAGAGGTTCAAGAATAGGTCTGTGGATGACCTTACCACTGCGAAGAGTAATAACAGATTTGACATGGTCTATATGTTTACTTTTAGAACTATCCTCATTAGGGTTTTGATGACTTTTGGGATTTGGCTGTGGTTGTGCAGGAAACTTTACTTTCTCATTAATGGTCAATGCAGATATGATTTTGGAAAAAATATCTTTCAGATCAATCAATGTTTGCACATTTTGGTTATTGATGGCATCCTATTTCTCAATGAATGCATGCAAGGTATCCTCAAGGGTTTTTCTAGGTGGTGGGACATATGGTGTATAATTCTGGAAATTTCAGAAATTCTGGTTTACCTAGGGAGGTTGTTACGACTGTTGTGTTTGGTTATCATTCCTCCAATTGAAGTTTGGATGGTTTCTCTAACCAAAATTATAGGTTTGGGAGTATGAGTTTGGATTTAGTCTATTGAAAGTGTTTATGGAACTGACTTGGTCATGAAGACATTCTTGCAGGGCTGGCAAGGTTGGGCAAACTTGTGTAACATGTTCATTTGAATTACAGATTTAACACGTGACTTCTTGAACTGATTTGACATGATCACTCTTCCTCATTTATAATGCCTCAATGTTTTTAGCTAGAGATGTATACTTAGCAGAAAAGTCATGGTCTTCTCTAAGGTTAAACATACATCTACCAGATGGTTGTGGTTTTACAGACGACTCATAAGTGCCAACTGTGTCCCATTATTATGCAATCTCCATGATGTGTTCTAGGTAATATAGTGCATCTTCGGGAGTTTTGTCCCTAAACTCACCATTACATATCATTTCCACTACTTGTCTACCTTAGGGTGTTAAACCCTCATAGAAGTAAGCGACTGGGCTCTATACTTCAAACTCGTGATGTGAACAAACATTCAACATCTCTTTAAACCTCTCCCAACATTGGCATAGTGTTTCCCCCGACTCTTGTGTGAAAGTTATGATTCTCTTATTAAAAAAAAATTGTCCTGTGAGGGGGAAATTTTTTTTCCATAAACTGTTCTTGCAAATCATCCCATGTTCGGATGGATCCTACCTAAGGTTCTGCAGCCAAATTTTAGCTTTATCCTTTAAAGAAAATGGAAAAAAATTTAATCAAATTTTATTCATGCTGTAATTTTGGTCTATGCAAGTGTTACATACCTCTTCAAATTTTCTAAAGTGCTGATAAAGATTTTCTGATTCTAGACCATTGAATGTGGGTAAAAGTTGGATGACACCTGGCTTAAAATTGAAACGTGTTGTATCTGGGGGAAAAACAATACAAGATGGTGATCCTATCCGAGCAGGATTCATGAATTGTCTGAGTGTTCTATGATGATTAAGATTGTCATGTTGAGACTTGTTTTCTTCCTGATCAATTGGGTTTTTAACTCGGGCTGGTGGATTTTCATTTTGGTTCTCGGTCATTTTGACTGACGATGAAGGTGATAAAGACTCTCTATTTATAAACTATATGATCTACCGCTAGATGATCGAGACCAATGTTTCATGCAACCTAAATACAAACTATATGCTAAAAATAAAAATAAAAAATACAAATACAATACTTACAAAAAGAAAATAAAAAAGTGGGAAAAATAAAAATAATTAAAATTAACAAAAATAAAAAAAATAAAGAAAATACAAATGTAGTAATTTAGATCTAAAAATGTCATCTGATTCTTGTCAATTCAAATCTTAATTGAATTTCTCATTTAGCTCTTTCAATTTCTCGAATTAGGTTCTCACAAAAAATTATGGAAGAATCTCTAGATGGAGATGGTTCAAGAAATTATTTGGCAAAATGTAAGATCCATTTTAATTGATTTTTTTGTCACATGTAACCTTGAAGAATTAAGAACAGGGTCTATCTATATATGGGATTTCTGAGTTCAGGATTCACTTAGGATCAATCAGGACATTTTGTATCTACACAAATACAAAGATGAAAGAAAATGAGATGCAGAAAAAATACAAAAATACAAAAATACAAAAGTATAATATATATATATATATATATATATATAATATATATATATATATATATATATAAGGATTATTCTATCTACTAAATTTATATCATCGGCAACGGCGTCAAAAACTTGACATACTCACAAAGAGGTTCTTTAACTCCCAAGTATAATAGTGTCGAAGTAATAAAATAACCCGGTAAGATAAGGGTCGATACACATGAAATAAATTTAGTAAAATAAAATAACAATTTGAATAAAAATTAAAAGACTGAATTTTTTTGAAGTGATTGGAAAATTTTAAATTTGATTGCAACAATAAAATAAAATATTTGGGTTAGGTGATCCACTTTTAATATTCAATTTAGAAATCTCACTTGTTATAATATATAAATTGTCATTATTACCCAATTATTTTATTTCAGGAATTAATTATGCCAAAATATATAAAATCAGCCATAAAGGAGGTGATAACTTTTGTCTATAACAAGTCGGGTTAGGTACTCAATTATGCCAAATAAATAAAACTAGTCATATAGGCGGTAATAAAGTTTGTCAATAACTAATTCAGAATTAAATTAAATATTAATCATTAGATTATAATTTATATATCATAATATAAGTGAGATTAATTTAAATTTTCATATTAAAAGTTTCACCCTTTAAACAAGCAAAAAAAAATTAGCTACTCATAATTTGAATAAAAACACACATAATTTTATTACCAAAAAAAAAAAAAAATTACAAGAAAGTTTTTTTTTAAATTAAACACACAAAATACTCTCTCCCAAATTCTACAAGAGAGATTCAGTAGAAAGTATGAAAATAAATGTGTTGAACATCCTCTTATTTATAGAAGATGCCTAGCATTCACAATTGCAAAAATGCAATTGTGAACAACTGTAAGATATTTGCTTGCAATTGTCTTTTGCAATTGTCAAGGTGGAGGGAACATCCACCTTTCGGTGGATGCTGACCTTCACCAATAATATATATATATATATAATATATATATATATTACATTTGAAAATAATAATTACATATGGAATTTTTTGGATTCTCCGTAAATTTTTCTCTTGAAAACTTCATAATTCGAAAATATTATGAACATCAAAATTGTAGATCTTTGAGTCTTCTTTCATTTGGAACTTGAATAACTTTAATTCGATATCGGAGTAAAAAGTTATGGCCAAAATACGAACATTGCACAAGACTGAAATTTCTGAAGTTGTACACTGTTAAAACACTCTATTGAATTTATAGCCTCCAAAATCCAAACGTCAATTTCATTTTTTCAGATATGCATCCAAAGTATTATTTCATATAAAACATAAATTTAATTATTATGCTATATTAAAGGGATAAATGAAACTATAAGTGTAAAATGATTGATTTTTCTTTTAATAAATGTGTATTTTTTAGTGTTGATCAATTATGATTGTGAGAATTTTTTTTTTTATTTGGGCTTTGATAAAAAAAAAAAAAAATGTGATAAGTTGATGCATACAAAATAGAGTAGTGATATTTGACGCCCTTCAACTTATCTCATCAGCCCCCACTTCTTAATCAACCCTATTTTAAATTTTAAAATTACTTTTTTTTCTCTATATATCCTATTTAATCCCTATTTTACCATTGTAATTATTTTATCCTTTTCATATATCAATGCAAACTATAATCTAGCAAAATACATACATTCTTCTTCTTCTTCTTTTTAAAATTATTTTCATAATTTTTGTCATCTTTTTTATGACTTTCTTCTTCTTAATTTTTTTAATATATATATATATATATTCATTATTCTTATCTTCTTTCCCTAAATTAAAACAGGAAATAAGAAGATATTGGTTGTTGAAGAATGGTCATTGAGTTAGAATTAATTACCAAAGCATAAAAAATCAATTACCACTTTTATTCTTTTTTTAATAAGATAAAATTGAGTGTTTGCTTCACTTAAATTAATCACCACTTTTAATATCTCACATAAATTAATCACCACTTTTAATAATTTACTGATGAGTTAAGAGTTTTTCCAACGGGAAAATAATAAAGAAAACGAAGAAAGAATTAAAAAAAATAAGAAGAAGAAAGTCGTGAAAAAAAAAAAGAAGAATAACAAAATATTTAAAAAATGAGAATTTTCCGTGTATGAAAAAAATAATAAGAATTGTAAGGATAAAATAATAATTAAACATGATATATTGAGAGGAAAAAATTATTTTAAAATTTTTTAAGGGGGTTGATTAAGTAGTGGGGTTTGGTGATGTCCGATCGCGGTTCGGTTCCGAACCGGAACTGAAACCGTCTGGAATCTCCATTTGCTTTTCGTCCTGATTGCAAATCGTTCTGTGGTGTGGTAACTGTTCGCCCTATTTGTTTTTCGTCCCTTATTGGCTCGTTCGTCATAGGGCGATTTTCTTTGCCAACAATTACTTTATCTAAAAAGCAGGCATACATATTCAAAAAATTGATAATATCTATTACACAAATCACAATTTATATAAGATCAAAATTTATATTTTCTGTCTTTTTATTTGGTTCGTAAATTAATAAAATGATGAATTTCATATTAAAAATGATTATATATATAATTATTTCATTTAAGTCCTTATACTATTTATAATTTATATAAAAAATATTAAGAGATTTTTTATTTACATTTATTAAATAGAAATTTGAATATATTTATTAAACAAATTAAAAATAAATAAATAAAAACTTAAATGGATAATTGAGAGGGGATGGTGATTTTATATAATCTTCGTCTCTTCCCCGAATAAGAAATGAGTATTAAATTTTCCTTGTCTCTAACGTTAAGTTTTTCAATTTTCCATCCCGATCCCGGGGATTTCTGCCGTCTCTAATTAAGCTATTGATCAATATACTTTTTCTTCTTTTAAATATATTATAAATCTACCGACACAATTTAGAAGTTTACATTTACTAAAGTCGAATTATGTCTAAAGATTTTCTCCAACTAAGGATGACAACGAGTAGGGTTTGGTGCAGGTTTGTCATTATCAAACCTGCACCCGTATATATAAAAATTACCAAATCAGCATTATATCCGCTGCGGGTTTTAATTTTCATTATCAAACCTGCATCCGCATTTAAAAATAAATTATCAAACCCGGATTGGTACCCAACAGATTTTTAACAGATTTTTAAAAAATCGTCTGAATAAATCAATAATTGAATAGAACTAGATATAGAATTACATATCGTCACCTTTTCTCTAATCTCTGTGAGTGAAAGAGAAGAATAAATCAATTAAAACACTGTCAGTTCTCGTCACTCGAAACAGAAAGTGATTAACAAAAGTAGAAGACGCATGTTGTGAGTCATTTACATAAGTGGAGATTATTTACCCTAAAAAAATATAAAACAAATAATTTAAGTTTATGGGTAGCAACTACGTATCCACGGATTTTACTTAATTATCAAATCTATATCAAACCTATAACGGGTTCTGTTTTAATTTACCAAATCCGATTAAATATTTACCAAATTTTACTTATTACGGACGAATTTTTACGAATTTACGCGAAATTGTCATCTCTAACTCCAACTATTCCACAAATATTCAAAGAGAGATATCTTTTTGTATATATTATTAATAGAATGACATTTAATTTTAAATTTCATGGGACTCGAACCACTGCCCTCATCATTGAGAGGGCAGTGGTCTGGGCAACGGGCCTTGTAGCGATCAAAGATACTAAAACAGAGTTGATACTTAAAATTTTGCTGCGAGAATTATCTTTCCCTTGACATGAATAAAACTGGTGAGTGAGGATTGCTGACTTATATTTTAAATTAAGTGAAAAAACCATGTTTTTATTCTTTAAAATCTAGAAGAACTGTCACTTCTAAAAAAATCTAGAAGAAATGGCTGCTCTTCTCAGTTAAATTACAATAAACATCGAAAATCAAACTAATTAAAAAATGCTAAATGTCATTTCAGATTCCGTGGGCGCTTGTCTGCCATATGAGGTGGTATATCATGTGCCTAGTGTATATGTTATCTCTCTCACAGCAGGCGGGCCCCACACAGTTGTGGGGCCCGCCTGCTGTGGGAGAAATGACATATACACCCGGCACATAATATAATTTTCACTGCCGTATAGGCTGGCACATGGTTCAATTACGATTGGATACGATTTATGGTTCGGCCAAAGTCGAAACCGAAAACCTTAACCATAACCAAACCGTATGGTTACGGTTCGGTTATGATTGAATAGTATTTTTATTTAATTTTTTTAAAATAATATTATAAGTAATTAAAAAAAATCAGATTCAACCGTAAAAAAATCCGGTTGAACTGGATTTTTTTACGGCTGAACCAGATTTATTATGGTTGAACCGGATTTGTTACGGTTGAACCGTAAATTACGTTAACCGTCGGTTGGAAAATACACCAACAGCAACTAAATCGGACTCATCCAATTCGATTGCTGTTTGTGATCCGGTTAGTCAATGGTTCGACTACGTTTTGAAACTGCAACCGTGTGCATGTCTGCTGCCACATGAATGTGAAATTTGATTTATTAAAACTAAAAAAAGAGTATTATGCTAAGTAGACATACACACGGTTGCAATTTCAAACCGTAATCGAACCGTTGACAAATCGAACCGTTGACCAACCATACCGCAAATCGCAACCGAACCGGACCCATTCGATTCGGTTAAAGTTGGACCAAAATTCTACCCATTCAAACCGGTGGTTGGACAGGTTTGAACCGTAACTATTAGGATTCGAACCGTTTACGATTCAAACCGTAAATCGTAACAACTAACTATTGAATCGTAAACTATAACGGCTAACGATTGAACCGTTAGCCGTTAAGGTTTACGGTTTGAACAGTAAACGATTATTTTTTTTATATAATAATAAATTTTAAAATGTCTAATATGTCCCTCCCAACAACTATATTTTGGGGGCATTTTAAGCATCATCAAAAATCAAAAAACACTATAAAAAAAACCCGTTAACTCATTTTTCAAAACCACAAAATCGTTTTCTCTTCTCACTCTCTCAATTTCTCAAATCTCATAAATTCAATCAGTTTATCCTCTTACTATCTCAATCTCTTCATTATAATGGCAAGCTCATCACACAACGCTAACATTCCTGAAGCTGAGGATATCACTTAACATACCACCGACGAAACGACTTCACATATTCAAGTGACAAATCGAGGTTCTGAAATATTTATAAAATATTTCTCTCTGATCGTGAATGACGTCACTGGTGAGAAGAATGATGTCTATAATTATTGTGGAAAAAATTTACAAACACACCAGTGGGTATGGAACTATGACGGGTCATATGAGGAGTACTCATAAAGCTGAGTTTAGAATTGATACAATACAAAACAAATAACTTTATCTTGTTGCTTTTGTTTTGGATCCAATGTTTAAAATTGAAGATTTGGAAAATATTTTACAAAATTATTATGCTTTATTAAGTGAAAAAATTGTGTTTTTTTCTTCATTTACTGATAATGTTAGGAGAACTTTACTTGATTTATATAATGATTATGTAAGTAAATATAATATTCAAATACCTGATACTACACAATCTATGAATGCACCAACTAAACAATCTAAGTTTCCTGCTGGTAGAAGTTGGTTAATGCAACGAAGTAAAAAATAAAAGTTCACCAATACCACCACTACTAATTCAGAAATTAATGTATATCTAACGAACAATTTCGAGTTTCCCTAAAGTACTTTTGTAGATGAGCAATTTTTATCCTTGATTGGTGGTAAAAATATCAATGATTGTTTTCAGTTCTGTCCATGATTGCAAGGGAGGTATTAGCGAAATCGGTCTAAACTATATCTGTAGAGCAAACATTTAGTATGAGCATCAATATTCTTGATGACAGAAGGTCAATGTTGAAATTGAAGATGTTAGAAGCTCAAATCTGTCTTGACGATTGGTGTTGGATGGAATATCGTGAACAAGAAAATCAGCCAGAAACTTTTGAACATTTGTGTGATAACACGGACACAACTGGAACAAAATGCTCAAGAACCAGACCGCCTTCCCCAGATGACTTTGAATAAAATATTAATTAGGTAAATTTTAAAATAAAATGTAACATAATTGAAGACACTGCATTTTTACATAATGGCCAATGATGAGCCTCGTATGGAGGCACAACCCGATAAGTTGCGAAAGTTGCGGGAAACGGACGCCGAAAGGGAAAATTCTGAAATTAATAGCTCGTCAAATTTAAATTCGCTAGTTAGCCGCAGGTTCGCCTAGTCAATTCATGTTTCAAACTTTAATCTTGGCCCAAAACCCCTGCACCCATCCAAAGCCCATACGCACCCATCCAAAGCCCATACGTACCCATCCAAAACCCTAACACTACAAAGGAACCAAACCTAACCCTGAAAAACGCTCTCTCTCTTATCCTCTCTCTCTCAAGCCGTGAAACATTAACAAACCCTAGCCTCTCTCTTCCCTCTCTCCTTTTTTCTCCAACAACTCTCTTCTCACGGTAAAATAAAAAAGGAACTCTAACCCTAAAGCTCTCCTCGGCCTCTCTTCTTCCTCACACAAAAAGAAAACCAACGCCTTATCTATCTCATCTCTCTCACCACCAGAACCACTCGGCTCTAACCTTTACCATTTTCTCTCTCTCGGCCACAACTAATGATAAAAACATGCCTGGAATAAAGCCAAGCAAACCCCTCCACGTGTTCTAAGCCCCAAGAACCGCGAATCTTGATTTTGTAATTATAAAATCCTTCCAAGATCAAGTCAAACCCTTAAGGAACATTGCCCTTAAAAACCTTTCTTTATTTCTTTGGAGAATCCTGAACAGCGATACAGCGCCACAACGCTTGCCACACGTTGATAAGCTTTTGTTCCGTAACACCAATGAAGAATCCACTCCCTCAAGATGACACCAGTCAATTTGTTTTGTAAAAAGATATATTCTTAGTTAATTATTCATTACAATGAATAATGCCCCTTTAAATAGGTGGCTAACCCTAATTCTACCAAAATATAATAAAACCCTAATAAAATACTTGAAAATTTCGTCCATGGGCTTTTTAATTTAATTAATGTTCAGCCCAACACTTAAACAACACATAACTTAAAAAAATATAAAATATAAAAACTATAGGGATACATTACGTCCTCATTTAGACCATGAAGGAATCTGAACTGGACTTTGATGAAAACTTCAAAGTTGTAGAGCTACGAGTTCTCTTTTCAATGCAACTTGAATCACCAAAATCGGATATCGGACGAGAAAGTTACGTCCAAAATACGAAGACTGCATAAATCCCGCCACTGCTAATGCACCATTGGGAAATAAATCTCAAAATCAATCAAGGCAGCCCATGCACGTCCTAGACTCATTCCAATATTGCTTTAGACATAATAAAGCCTTCACATAATATCTCATGCATGGAACAAACTCCAGAACCCAAGGAATCTTCCAAATCCACCAAAATGGCCCAAATACACCAATTTGACCAAGCCATGCAATCAGCCACAACTTTAAGTTAACTTGGCCCAACAAACAGAGCTCATTCTGGATCACATCATTATCCCTCTCTTGAAAAGGATTCGACCTCGAATCCGAACCCGGGTCATAGATAAAAATGACAAGATCAATGGGACGAGAATCCTGGAATAACAGAAAATCACATGGAAAAAAATGGTTAAGGTGAGCAAAAGTCAATAAGGCGAATGAATGACTTTTTGGCAATACTTTTCCACTCTCAATCTCTCCATTGCTACTCTCATTCTTAACGCCACTTGCAACAGCAAAGAGATTCCCACATGGATTCACATTTGAAATCTCATTTAAAACAAACTCAACATGCCCATGTCGCTTTCTCAAACAATCAACACTCTCATCCACGATCTAACCACACTCTACATATTCAGCCACATGTACTTTTTGCACATCATAACTCATGTCCTCACAACCAACATCAGATTGCTCCATATGATAGTCACCATTAACAGTAACATCAAGCACCTCATTGGAATCATGAACAACCAAATCATGATCACTAATGTTATCGCTCACATCAATATCATCACTATCATCAACACCATCAACCACCTTACTCTTATTTATTGAAACATCAACATGTTTCATTTCATTACTCAAGGCTACGCTCGTACCCTGCTTTACTTCATATTTTGCTAATGTATTTTCCTCTATCAACTCTGGAAGCTCTCCTAGTAACATTCCAAGTGCAATCGCACTTTTCTTTTTAGTCCACTCTTCTTCACTCCTCTGCATGTACAACTCGTCCTCATAGACCTCTTGTAGGGTTAAAGGAGCAAGCTTGATAATCTTTTCACCACACCTAAATTTGTAAATATTCCTATCCATATCATAAACTACTTTATTGAATTTATACCAAGGCTTACCCAATAAAACATGTGTATGATACATAGGAACCACGTCACAAACTATTTGGTCAACATACTTCCCAATAGCAAAATTTACCACAACCTGCTTAGCAACCTCAAACTCTCCGAAATCACTCATCCACTTATAAGGTCTATCAAGAGGTATCAATGGTAATCCCAATTTTTCCACAAGGGTAGTGCTAGCTAAATTTGTGTGATTCCCTCTATTAATAATCATGCTACACACTTTACTATTGATAGAGCATCTCGTGCGAAAGATAAATACTCTTTTATCCATCAAATTATTTATATAAATCAACCCTTACTCGAAAGACGCCAATAATAAGGAAAGACTCAAAGAATCACCAAGAAAATATGAAAACAAACACAAAGAAACTGACTAAAAAAAAATAAAAAAATAAACCAAAGTAAAATAAGAAGACAAACTGAACTGAAACTGGACAGAATTCGTAACTTTGAAAGGGATTTTGAGACTCGAAACTTAAGCGGATTGAGGACGGCCAATGACTAATGAATTCATCTCCTTGAGTACTTATAAATCGATATATTATGGGTCCCGTAACTCTTTCTAGATCAAAAGTTACAGCAGTTTGAAAATCAGTGCGCGGCTGAAAAATTCTGACCGAACTGATCCGAAAATTACAGATGAATTCGACTTTAATTGACTCAAAAACTCTAAGAACTGAATCCTATATGCTATTACCATGAAAGATCATTATAATAACATCCAAGAATCGATCATAAACATGAAAAACACAAAGGAAATAAGAAAAAAAATTGAGATGAGAAGAGACAAAAAAAAAACAGGAAAAAAAAAAGAATATTAAAACTTCATAAAATGATAAAGATAGAGAAAATCTTGACCTTGGAACCCTGAGCTCTGATACCAAATGATAAAAACCTGCCTGGAATAAAGCCAAGCAAACCCCTCCACGTGTTCTAAGCCCCAAGAACCGCGAATCTTGATTTTGTAAGAACAAAATCCTT
Organism: Zanthoxylum bungeanum; assembly: GCA_019454045.1. NCBI lineage: Eukaryota > Viridiplantae > Streptophyta > Magnoliopsida > Sapindales > Rutaceae > Zanthoxylum > Zanthoxylum bungeanum. The sequence continues at coordinate 10,840 of SKCR01026295.1, read as the reverse complement.
CCAAGATCAAGTCCAACCCTTAAGGAACATTGCCCTTAAAAACATTTCTTTATTTCTTTGGAGAATCCTGAACAGCGATACAGCGCCACAACGCTTGCCACACGTTGATAAGCTTTTGTTCCGTAAAACCAATGAAGAATCCACTCCCTCAAGATGACACCAGTCAATTTGTTTTGTAAAAAGATATATTCTTAGTTAATTATTCATTACAATGAATAATGCCCCTTTAAATAGGTGGCTAACCCTAATTCTACCAAAATATAATAAAACCCTAATAAAATACTTGAAAATTTCGTCCATGGGCTTTTTAATTTAATTAATGTTCAGCCCAACACTTAAACAACACATAACTTAAAAAAATATAAAATATAAAAACTATAGGGATACATTACGTCCTCATTTAGACCATGAAGGAATCTGAACTGGACTTTGATGAAAACTTCAAAGTTGTAGAGCTACGAGTTCTCTTTTCAATGCAACTTGAATCACCAAAATCGGATATCGGACGAGAAAGTTACGTCCAAAATACGAAGACTGCGTAAATCCCGCCACTGCTAATGCACCATTCGGAAATAAATCTCAAAATCAATCAAGGCAGCCCATGCACGTCCTAGACTCATTCCAATATTGCTTTAGACATAATAAAGCCTTCACATAATGTCTCATGCATGGAACAAACTCCAGAACCCAAGGAATCTTCCAAATCCACCAAAATGGCCCAAATACACCAATTTGACCAAGCCATGCAATCAGCCACAACTTTAAGTTAACTTGGCCCAACAAACAGAGCTCATTCTGGATCACATCAACTAAGAAAAGAATGAAACCCTAAATCTCTCGACTCCACCTTCTCTCCAACTAATTTTCTTCCCGACATTCACAAAGAAAATAAAAAAAAATAAACCCTAATAAAACTCGTAAATCAAAAGCCTTCATGTCCTCTCTCTTCCTTAGAAAAACATAAGCAACCCTTAGCCGTAACGAAAAAGTCAAAACCTTAAGCCCCTTCATCATGAAACTAAGCAACAACAACAAACCAACCAAAAATGTGCTCAGCCTTGATGTGGAACCAAGCAGCATGACACACACGCTCAAAATAAGAAAACGCAGCCTCAACAAGAACGTGACAAAAGAAAGAAGCAGCGTGAGACATAGAGTGAACATCTTGGACGTGGAGCCAGTAAACTGCGTAAGGGAAACATGCATTCTTGGATGAGGCAAACAACCAGTAGCTTGGACATGGGGCTAGTAAACATACACAAGGATACACGTGAACAACAATAAGCCACAAAGCAGCCCCTCTCATCAACACACGAAACAACAAAATTAAGCCTTTCACCAAAACAAAAAAGTCACAAACTGAGCCCCACCGACTAAAAGACAATAAGCCAAAGCAACAAAGTAGCCCCACCCCTTAGCACTGACCAAAACAAATACATACACCCAGCCGATCAAACCGACAACAAAAAACACCGACCAAAGAAACACAAACCTAGTCAACAAATAGCCCTAACCAAAAGCCACTCATGCACGGCCACAAATAAGCCCATGACCCACCAAGAGACATATAAAAAAACAAAACAAATCAAGCCACTCACACGGCAACAACAGCCCCTGCCTTCACCGAATAAATCATCACAAACAGTAGCCCAAACTGTCTACAAACTATTCACAAAACGCAGCCCTTAACCTCGACGAAACCATAACAAAACCGAGACAAAAAATAGTCTCTGAACACCCAAAAACAGTCCCTAAAACCGGTGAAAATGTGACCGAAAACAACACACAAACAGCGACAAAAACAGCGAAGAAAATAGAGAAAATGGCGAGTGGAAACAGTGAACCAGCGAACCAGAAAAACAACGGAACATTAATCCTTTCAGCGACGTCCTAACGCACTCCCGAGAAGCGACTTAAAATGTAAGACCTGAGGGCACCATTTATTATACTTTATTTTGTCGTTCCAGACGCGGCATGCCCGATTGGATGTGAAATACGTCCAACCGGGCATGCGAAGTCCTACATTGAAAACGGCCAAATTCTTTGGTCACATATTTATTATTCGGCATTTATTTTGTATTATTAGTCTTTTATTATTTCACATTTAATTTATGTTTATTGTTGTTTTATTGTTCCGCGTTTGCTTTGTGTTATTTATCTTCCTTGTTATTTCACATATTTGTCTCTTCGGTTATTTATTGTTATATGCATTATCATATTTCATGTATGTCAACATTGGGTTCATGATTGCGTTGTGTTAATGATTGCGTGTTATCCCTTGCGGTATATCAGATGGAAACCCAGACATAAATTCCGTAGCCGAATCCGAATGGACGGTAGTGCGGTCTGTACATATGATACAACTCCACGTACCGCTTGAGAAACACTCATGCATATATTTAAGTCACTATAGATGCCGTTTTTGTAATCTTCGTTCGAACGCGTTTACAAACGCTACTCAAACGCATGAATTCGGCCTTACCCCGTTCGAACGTGTTTCCGAACACTACTCGAACGCATGCATTCTGTCTTGTCATGCATCACATCCCATCTCGTTCGAACGTGTTTCCGAACGCTACACGAATGCGTGCATTCTGCCTCACTCTATTCGAACGTGTTTCCGAACGCTACACGAACGCGCACACATTGGACAGATTCATTTATCATGTTTTATGCATGCATGTCTCTTCGGTTATTCCTTTCTGCACCATGTGCTTAATTATCTGCCATTATTGATAATGTTTCTATTGTCATTGCCGCACTTCTCTGATTAACATGTTTTTGGAATTACGCATTTCTTTTCACTTACATTTATGTTTATGGGTGTGCAGACTTGTGTGTCATTTGAATTATCTTGCATGTGTCGCATAAGGCTTGGTTATACTATTGCATGAATCCTTTCATTACAATTGGCATAAGTAAGGGACCATTCCGAACCCAATGGTTTGAGGTCTTCCCTTGCGAGGGGTGAGTGCGGCCTTAAATCATTTCCCAGTTCACACTAGGTGGCGAATCCATTCATTCTCTGGTCTAGTCCCTCATAGGCTACTCCGTACACTCGAACGGGCCGCGAGCCCGGACAGCCTCGCCGTGTCCACAATCTAGCGACTACGCTGGGGATAGAGAATCGGCCACAAAATAATGTCTTGTAATGTTTGTGAATTTTTCTTTAGTTAACATTGTCTCATATATTTTGCATACCCTTTCTTACCTTGATGGCATCATGTATCGTGAAGTCATTTTTGCTCGAAGCGGCGGATCATTATATGTTATCATCACTCGTTGGCACGTACCTTAGGGTATAAAAAATGTACGCTCACGTCGTTTGAACCCTTGAGTGGGGAGACCTAGTTGTGGGAAACCTTTCACCGGCGGAAGCCTTTATCTATACCGTTGTGAGCCTGCATATGAACCATAGTTGTATGACCTATAGAAGCCACCCTTTTATGCATGTGTTTGGGACTATTATCATTTGGATCCGTTTGGACTTTTTGTCATAAGGTACGAACTTGTTGGGCCATTTAAATTGGGACGAGTTTATATCTTATGATGATTGGGCCAAAAATTTTCAAAATGACCATTAGCCACTTTGTGTTTGGGCCCCATATCATTTGAAGTTGTTTAGTCACCTTATCACAAAAGTGTAAACCTGTTGGGCCTTTTGCAACTGGGACAAGTTTGCACCTCGTAATAATATGATTGAATGCTTTGAAATGATAATGGGCCAACTTGTATGAAAACCTTGATGGGCTTAGAAAATCCAAACATGACCCAAGTATGCTAGGAGCATGAGTCCGATATCCACACTGGCTTTCATCCATAAATGATACGCCTTGTTACGGCATATTTGCATACTTTTGGATGCTTCCAAGTTCATCCCCATGACCACGGTTGCCGAAAGCCCAATTCTTCGTTTCTAGAAAATGGCACGATTCCCATAATAGGCTTAGTCCATGTTGTAAATGGGCGGTCTTTGTCTTTTACCGATGGAAAGAGACTGAGGTAGCCAAGGTTCACCCTTGTAGCATAGGAGAGAACGATTTTGTGTACCCACATTGGTGCATGGAATAAGCCATACCTAGGACAGAAATGGACTTACCACGAGTGTGGGAGAAATAAGGTCGGAAGGATATATGATGTTTTGATAACCATGTGCATCTCATGCATACACACATCATGTTAACCCAGTGTCTTAAAAGCCATCATAGATATCCGTTGGGTTAGAGAAGAAGAAAGACTTGTCAATAAGAGCTTAGCAAACATGGATAAGGAAACCGAGAGACAAAAAACATTACGGCGGGAATAGAAAGACCATTGGGGGGCCTTCAGTAAAAAAAAAGAAAAAAAAAGAAAAAAAAAAGGAAAAAAAGAGAAAAAAAATTTATTTGTTCTTAGTCCTTAATAGTTAGGCATACGTCCAATGATGCAAATGTTTGCTTTATGATGAAATCTTAGAAATGATAAACTCTTGACGTACTTTTATCTGATACTTTGAGTAATTGATCCATGTTAGACCCGTAAGCACTTATTTATAAGTTCTTAGCAGTGAAAACCCTAGTAGTTGGTAAGGTGACTAGTTGAAGAAATTGCAGGTCGATGAATGACCATTTGCTTAGATGTCTATCTTGATGTGCTTGTGTTATGATATGTGGTATGGTTGAAAATAAAATAAAAGTCTCTAAAGCAAAAAAAAAAAAAAATTAATTAAACCACCTACAACTAATAAGCGTGAAGCTACCCATGAGCGAGTATTAGGACCACCATGAGGAGAAATGCTACCTTAAAGGGTAGGTGTGTTGAAAAAAAAATGAAGAAGAAAAAAAAAAGACAAAAGAAAAAGAAAAGCATACCATATTGAGCACGGAAAAGCAATTGCAGAGCATAATTGAGACATCTAGGTTGGTTTGACCCATCGATCCCAATTTTTAAACGAAATCATTGAGTTAGCTTACCTAGGAATCAAGCTGTAAAAGAACCTTTGCACACACACACACTTTGAGTCTAGTTTAGATAATTTATTCAAAAACTTGGATTTGAGTTGCATTGAGTGTTTTGAAGGTTCTCTGGTTTCATTACTGGGCATTCCTTGAGGACAATAATATGTATAACTATTGGGACTATTTCGTAGCATGTAATATAGTATGTTGATACGGAATGCCACATTACGTGATCCACATTGACCTAGTGCAAGCAGCGAAGAATAGAAAGCTAAACCAAAGCGAAGAATAGAAAGCTAAACCAAGTCTAGGGGCGACCAGTCTACCACCTCGCAAATCAAGGACATGACGAGATATGGGGTCATGAGACCAAAGAAAACAGAGCAATCACTAGAGTAGAATTGACAAAAGGAAACTATAAGCAGGCACTGTAGGAAACAACTTTCCTTAGCGCGGCGGAAGTTGCTTGTGGTTGCACCAGGTCCGGTATGGATCTTCAAAATTTTCTTTGCCTTCTCCCTTTGTTGTATTAGCCAAGATCAATCCTTTAGTGTCCAACACTTAGATCAACCACTCGATCTTCCGAACTATGACTCGAAACCAACAAACCGAAGTGTGGGCTTCACTCACAAAGAATAAACCTCTAAAATATTTAGAGATTTAGGATGTCACAATGATGATTGGCCTTTTTGAATTTCAAATACTCTCACAACACTTGTGAATATTTGAAGTTCTTCTCTCTTTTCTCTCAAATTTTTCTCACAACAATTTTGTGAATGAATGCAAAGTGTTTACCTTAGGAAGTGAGAGAAATGGTAGAGATTATATTCTCTTACACAAGCCAACTAACCTTGTCATTAAACATCTAATGCTTTCTTGCAATGGCCAACACAAAAATGTGAATGCCATACCAAAGCATAAGAAATGTTAAGCTAAAGACAATGGCTTTGTCATTAAGTATTCAATGCTTTCTTTCAATAGAAAACAGATAAATGTGGAGGCCATACCAAAGCATAAAATGCATTAGCTAATGACAAATCTATTAGGTGTATCCAAGCCACCTAATAGACATAATTGCTTGGATGACATGGTAAGCCATATGGCTTTGTCTCCAATGGTAAATAAAAATCAATATATTAATAATGATTTATTTACCTTCAATTATGTTGTAGTAATTATCTCATAATTATTACTAATTTGATTATCTCATAATCAAGATTTGATTATCTCATAATCAAAGAATTCTAGAAAACATTAAGTTAAACTAATTTAACATAGTTTTCATTTGTGACAATAAATATTATTAATCTTATTAATAATATATAAATAAATATAATGTGAGCATATAATTAGACAATCTAGTTATATTAGGTTTGCTACAGTTAATCGAGCTAGCACGGGGACCAAATGGACCTACAGTTCCGAGCTCCAATAATTCAGAAATATTAATTAAACTCTTTAATCAAATATTACGAATTATTAACTCCGCGTTATTCCACTAAAAACTCGAAGTTGAACTCCCGTTACCGTAGATGGATTAAATAAATCGAACATTTTCGGTGTCCATCGATATAGTCATTACATATGGATTAGCCCTTCATGAATATATCATAAATAGAGCCGGGTCATAAGTCCGTTAAAACCCCTCTAAATTTTTTTCTCTTAAGCACCATTAATTCTATAATGAACAATTAATTCATAACAATTATGAATATAAAATATTTTCTATTCGTAATAGAAACTTTGAGCACTCAAATTGTTCAAGTCCCGAATCAACTCTTAAAAGAGATATTCATCTGCTTCTCGTAAGAAGGAGTGAATTCCATATCTATGTAAGACGTTCCCAGCTACATACCAAATAATATCCCCAAAATACGTAGTTATTGGCTGGGAATGCAACACCAACCTCACCATAGTAAATCAAAGGACATAACCTGTCATGCAGGAGTTCGTAGTACACTCAGGATTAAGATCGAATCCATATATGACCATCTATTAGATAAAATGAATTTCTTCGATTAACGGATATTAAAAGAAATTCGTATTTATCTGAGTCCAGTCCTATATGATTTTATCATACAAGGTGCCTTCATTCCCATGTCACTACATGAACGATCCTGGATCAAGGTCGTCATACAAGTATAGAATGGACCGCAGCTATAGATATACCACAAACAAAGTACCCTCCTTGTTCGCTCTCTATGGACTATTTAGATTACTAACTTTAGACTTAAATCCTCTTGTGCATCAAACATACACTAAGTCTGAAGGTACAATAGTAATCAAGGTAAACAAGACAATTGGACAATATGCGATATAAATCAAACAAATTTGATAAAAAAGAATAATGCATTTATTATTATTACAATAATCAATTCCATTTACAATACATGAAGCTCTAGGACATAAATCCCAACAATCTCCCACTTGGACTAGAGCAAATGAGACATGTCATGTAATCCTAAACGTTTTAGGTGACCTTCAAATACTTTAGCCGATAAGGTCTTTGTAAACGGATCAGCCGGGTTGTCTGCGGAAGGAATCTGCGTGACAGCGACATCTCCTCTCTGCACTATCTCCCTGATGATGTGATATTTCCACTCAATATGCTTACCCCTCTTGTGGCTTCTTGGTTCTTTGGAGTTCGCCACTGCGCCACTATTATCGCAATAAAGTGTGAGTGGTTTATCCATATCTGAAACAACTTCCAGATCTGCCAAGAACTTACGGAGCCAGACTGCTTTCTTAGCTGCTTCACAAGCTGCTACATATTCAGCCTCCATGGTGGAGTCAGCAATACAAGATTGCTTAATGCTCCTCCATACTATAGCCCCACCACCTAGGGTGAACACTGATCCAGATGTTGATTTCCTAGAATCGACATCCGTCTGAAAATCAGAGTCAATATATCCTCTCAGAATCATATCCTGACTTGTATATACTAGCATATAATTTCTCGTTCTCCGAAGATACTTGAGAATATGTTTCACCGCTACCCAATGATCTAATCCTGGGTTGGATTGAAACCTACTGAATACTCCCACTGCAAAACAGATGTCTGGTCTCGTGCATAACATAGCATACATATGACTTCCAACTGCAGAAGCATATGGTATATGTCTCATCTCCTCAATTCGTTGAGGTGTCTTAGGAGACTGTTCCTTAGACAAATGAATCACATGTCTGAAAGGTAAATTACCTTTCTTGGAATTCTACATACCAAATCGCACAAGAATCTTGTCGATATAGGTTGCTTGAGACATTGCTAACAGTCGTTTCTTGCGATCCCGAATGATCTGAATCCCAAGTACATAACTTGCCTCTCCCAAATCTTTCATCTAGAATTGGTTAGCTAGCCAGATTTTCACGTCCGATAATATCTTTACATCATTCCCAATGAGTAAAATATCATCAACGTATAACACAAGGAAAACCACCTTCCGATCAATGATGCGCTTGTAGACACAAGGCTCATCAATGTTCTGCTCAAAGTTATAAGACTTGATCATAGTATCAAACCTTATGTTCCAAGATCTAGATGCTTACTTAAGTCCATAAATGGACCTTTGCAACTTGCAAACTTTTTGCTCTTGACCTTGGGTAATGAACCCTTCTGGTTGTACCATATAGATACTCTCATCAAGATTACCATTCAAGAATGCAGTCTTGACATCCATTTGCCAAATCTCATAGTCATAATATGCGGCAATGGAAAGAAGAATCCTGATGGATTTAAGCATGGCTACTGGCGAGAAATTTTCTTCATAGCCAACTCCCTCTTTTTGGGTATAACCCTTGGCCAGTAGCCTAGCCTTGAAGGTCTGTACTTTCCCATCCATTCCTCTTTTTCTCTTGTAGATCCATTTACAACCTATGGGTTTTACTCCATTAGGTTGGTCTACAAGTTCCCAGACCGAGTTAGAATACATGGACTCCATCTCAAGGTTCATGGCTTTGAGCCATTCTTCTTTATCAATATCATCCATTGCACTACGATAGGTCAATGGATCATCTATACCATCACAAAATGCAACAACTTGTACCTCACCATTTCCTAGATAGTGTTCAGTTTGTCTTACAACCCTCCCACTACGCCTAGGTGGTATGGTATCCTGATAAACTTGCATATGACTTTCAGATGTAGAAGGTGTTATGTCTTTGTCAACATTTGATAATGATGTACTGGTCGTACCAGCAAGTAACTCCTCAAGTAACACTTTACTTCGAGGTTTGAACTCTCTCATATAGTCCTCCTCAAGAAATATAGCATTTGTCGACACAAATACTTTATTATCTTCTGGACTATAAAATAATCCACCCCTAGTTTCCTTAGGATAGCCTACAAATAGGCACACATGTGAACGTGGTTCCAACTTAGTAGTCTTGTTCTTTAGCACATGTGATGGACACCCCCATATGCGGAAATGTCGCAAACTAGCTTTACGACCATTCCACAACTCTAAGGGAGTCTTAGAAACAGACTTAGAAGGAACTACATTCAGGATATACATTGCAGTTCGCAATGCATACCCCCAGAATGAACTAGGTAGATTGCTATAACTAAACATTGATCTTATCATGTCTAGTAGGGTTCGATTTCTCCTTTCTGCAACACCATTTTGTTGTGGTGTTCCAGGTGCTGTGAGCTATGAAACAATTCCATGCTCGACTAAGAATTCCTCAAAATCCCTATCAAGGTATTCTCCTCCACGATCTGATCGTAGAATTTTGATGCTTTTACCTAATTGGTTCTCAACCTCAGCACGATACTCTTTGAACTTTTAAAATGTATCTGACTTGTGCTGCATTAGGTAAACATACCCATATCTGGAATAATCGTCAATGAAAGTTACGAAATATTAAAAACCACCTCGGGCTTTTACATTCATCGGTCCGTAAACATCCGAATGTATTAGCTCAAGAGTTTCTTTGGCTCTTATCCATTTTCCAGTAAAAGGTCTCTTGGTCATTTTGCCTTCCAGACAGGATTCACAGACAGGTAAAGTACCAAGTTTTAACTGATTTAAAACTCCGTTCTTAATTAGTCTATCTATCCGGTCAAGGTTAATATGACCAAGTCTAAGGTGCCATAAATAGGTATCATCATGAGAAATCTTTTGCCGTTTAGTTTTAGATTTTTCAATCTTAAACATTTCAGTGTTATGCAGTGATTCATGCATTAACGGCCTTAATACATATAGATTATTTTCGGAGTTTCCCGTGCATATATTTAATCCATTTATACTAATAATAACTGACTTATTATTAAATGAAACAGAAAAACCACATTCCATAAGTTTTGTTACAGAAATCAAGTTCCTGCGAAAAACCCAGGAATATATAGCACACCATTTAAACATAAATAACTATTATTAAAGTTTAACTTGGAATCTCCCACTGCTTTTGCTGAACACACATCCCCTGCCCCAACTCTCATGGTGAAGCTACCTTCAGAAAGGTCCCTCCATGAGTCAAGTAGCTGCAAAGAACAACAAACATGGTTAGTGGCACCAGAATCAACAATCCAAGCGGATTTATCATCCTCCACTAAAAGAGACTCAATGACAAGTAAATCATATTTACTTGAGTTTTTCTTCTCTTTAAGCTCTGCAAGGTATTTAGGACAATTCCTTTTCCAATGCCCTTGTTGTTCACAATGGAAACATTTTCCTTTGGCATTGGTTCTTTTAGAGCTTTTATTGTTCTTCTTTTTCATTGTTTTTGCCTTTGCCTTCTAATTGCATTTCTTCTTCTTCTTTGCAGATTTAGAAGATTCGGCAACATTTGCCTCGGCATTGGGCCTACGAGGACCATTCATAACGGACTCGTAATTGGTGAGCTCATTTAGCAGTTCAGTCAACGTAAAAGTCATTTATTCATAGAACAATTGCTTTTAAACTGCA